>JASPKZ010007832.1:0-80000 GCA_030220185.1 Diploptera punctata
AGTTAGACCGGGATTTTTGCATTATAAATCCCGGGCACTGTCCCTAGATAGTATTTTGCACTTTTGAATTTCGAACCTTTTGGACATTTTTGGGGGAAAAACAGAAAAACTATACCTGGAAAAGTCAATTTAACAATTTTGAATTTAGACGGATTTTTGCATTTAATCGCGGACACTGTCCTAGATAGTTTTTTACCGTTTTTGAATTTTCGACAATTTTCACATTTTTGGGAAAAAGTAAGACTAAACCTTGGAACATTCACTTTTGAATTGGATTAGACAGGATTTTTTTCATATAAATCCCGACCACAGTCGCTAGATAGTATTCTGGCAGTTTTTGAATTTTCAAAAATTTTAAACATTTTTTGGGAAACATTAGGACTCTAACCTTGGAAAACTCAGTTCTGAAAGTTTGGATTTAGACCGGATTTTTTGCATTATAAATCCCGGACACAGTCCCTAAATAATATTTTTGCAGTTTTGGAATTTTCGAAAATTTTCACATTTTTTGGGAAAACAAAAGTCAATTTTAAAATTTTGGATTTAGACCGGATTTTTTGTATTATAAATCCCGGACACAGTCCCCAGATAGTATTTTTGTAGTTTTTGAATTTTCGAAAATTGACATTTTTTGGGAAAACAGTAAGACTATAACCTTGGAAAAGTCAATTTTGAAATTTGGATTTAGACAGGATTTTTTTCATTATATATCCCGGACACAGACCCCAGATAGTACTTTTGCAGTTTTTGAATTTTCGAAATTTTTTATATTTTTTGGGAAAACAGAAGACTATAACCTTGGAAAACTCAATATCGAAATATTGGATTTAGACCGGATTTTTTGCATTATAAATCCCGGACATAGTCCCTAGATAGTATTTTTGCAGTTTTTGAATTATCGAAAATTTTGACATTTTTTGGGAAAACAGTAAGACTATAACCTCGGAAAATTCAAATTTAAAATTTTGGATTTAGACAGGATTTTTTGCATTATAAATCCCGCACACAGTCCCTACATAGTATTTTTGCAGTTTTTGAATTTTCGAAAATTTTGACATTTTTTCGGAAAACATTAAGACTATAACGTTGGAAAACTCAATTTTGAAATTTTGGATTTAAACCGGATTTTTTGCATTATAAATCCCGGACACAGTCCCTAGATAGTGTTTTTGCAGTTTTTTAATTTCCGAAAATTTTGAAAATTTTCGGGAAAACAGTATTTTGAAAACTCAATTTTGAAATTTTGTATTTAGACAGGATTTTTTGCATTATAAATTCTGGATACAGTCCCTAGATAGTATTTTTGGAGTTTTTGAATTTTCGAAAATTTTGACATTTTTTGGGAAAACGTAAGACTATAACCTTGGAAAAGTCAATTTTGAAATTTTGGATTTAGACCGGATTTTTTGCATTATAAATCCCGGACACAGTCCCTAGATAGTAATTTTGCAGTTTTTGAATTTTCGAAAATTTTGAAATTTTTTTGGGAAAACAGTGATTTAGACCGGTTTTTTAAATGAAAAATCCCGGACACAGCCTCCAGGAACTATTTTTACTTTTTTTAGGTTTTTCGAAAATTTTGTCATTTTTTGCAACAAACACTAAGACTATGGCCCTGGAAAACTCAATTTTGAAATTTTGGATTTAGCCCTGATTTTTTTAATTAGTAATCCCGGACACACTCTCTAGACACTATTTTTGCAGTTTTTGAAATTTCGAAAATTTTGTCATTTTTTGGAACAAACACTAAGACTATGGCCTTGAAAAACTCAATTTTGAACTTTTGGATTTAGCCCGGATTTTTTGATTTAGAAATCCCGGACACACCCTCCAGATAGTATTTTTGCGATTTTGGAAATTTCGAAAATTTTGACATTTTTTGGAAAAACACCAAGTCTATAGCCTTGGAAAACTCAATTTTTATTTTTTTTTGGATTTAGACCAGATTTGTTGAATCCCGTACACACCCTCTGGATAGCGTTTTCGGAGTTTTTGAAATTTCGCAAATTTTCACATTTTTGTAAGAAACACTAAAACTATAGCCTTGCAAAACTCAAATTTGAAATTTTGTTTTTAGCCCGGATTTTTTTAATTGGAAATCTCGGACACACCCTCTAGATTGTATTTTTGCAGTTTTTGAAAATTCGAAAATTTTGACATTTTTTGGAAGAAACACTAAGACTATAGCCTTGGAGAACTAATTTTTGAATTTTTTTGGATTTAGACCGGATTTTTTGAATTAGAAATCCCGGACACAGTCCCTAGATAGTATTTTTGCAGTTTTTTAATTATCGAAAATTTTGACATTTTTTGGGAAAACAGTAAATCTATAACCTTCGAAAACTCAATTTTGAAATTTTGGATTTAGACCGGATATTTTGCATTATAAATGCCGGACACAGTCCTTAGATAGTATTTTTGCTGTCTTTGAATTTTCGAAAATTTTGACATTTTTTGGGAAAACAGTAAGACTAAAACCTTGGAAAACTCAATTTCGAAATTTTGGATTTAGACCGGGTTTTTTGCATTATAAATCCCGGACACAACCCCTAGATAGTATTTTTGCAGTTTTTGAATTTTCGAAAATTTTGACATTTTTTGGGAAAACAGTGGGACTATAACCTTGGAAAAGTCAATTTTGAAATTTTGGATTTAGACCGGATTTTTTGCATTATTAATCCCGCACACAGTCTCCAGATAGTATTTTTGCAATTTTTGAATTTTCGAAAATTTTGACATTTTTTGGGAAAACAGTAAGACTATAACTTTGGAAAACTCAATTTTGAAATTTTGGATTTAGACCGGATTTTTGCATTATACATCCCGGACACAGTACCTAGATAGTATTTTTGCAGTTTTTGAATTTTCGAAAATTTTGACATTTTTTGGGAAAACATTAAACATAACCTTGGAAAAGTCAATTTTGAAATTTTGGATTTAGACCGGATTTTTTGCATTATAAATCCCGGATACAGTCCTTAAATAGTATTTTTGCAGTTTTCGAATTTTCGAAGATTTTGACATTTTTTTGGAAAACTCAATTTTGAAATTTTTTGGATATAGACCAGATTTTTAGAATTAGGAATCACGGACACGCCCAAGAGATAGTATTTTTACGGTTTTTGAAATTTCGAAAATTTTTACATTTTTTGAAAAACACTAAGACTATGGTCTTGGAAAACTCAATTTTGAAATTTTTGATTCAGACCGAATTTTTTGAATTACAAATTCTGGACACAGCCTCTAGAGAGTATTTTTGCGGTTTTTGAAATTTCGAAAATTTGACATTTTTTGAGAAAACAAAGTCTATAGTCTTGGAAACTCAATTTGGATTTTTTTTATTTTGACTGGAATTTTTGAATTAGAAATCCCGGACACAGCCTCTAGACACTATTTTTGCTGTTTTAGAAATTTTTGAAAATTTTGACTTTTTTTAAAGAAACAGTAAGACTATAGCCCTGGAAAGCTCAACTTTGAAATTTTGGATTTAGCCCGGACATCTTTAATTAGAAATCCCGGACACACCCTCTAGATAGTATTTTTGCAGTTCTTGAAATATCGAAAATTTTGACATTTTTTGGAAAAGTCTATATAGACTTGGAAAACTCAATTTTGAAATTTTGGATTTAGACCGGATTTCTTAATTCGAAATCCCCGACACAACCTCTAGACACTATTTTTGCAGTTTTTGAAATTTCGGAAATTTTGACTTTTTTGGAAGAAACACTGAGGGTATAGTATTAGAAAACTAAATTTTGGATTTAGACTGGAATTTTTGAATTAGAAATCCCGGACACACACTAGAGATAGTATTTTTGCGGTTTTTGATAATTCGAAAATTTTGACTTCTTTGGAAAAATACCAAATCTATAGCCTTGGAAATCTCAATTTTGAAATTTTGAAATTTTTTGGAAGAAACACTAAGAGTATAGTATTGGAAAACTCAATTTTGAAATTTTGGATTTAGACCGGATTTTTTGAATTAGAAACCCCGGACACACACTAGAGATGGTATTTGTGCGATTTTTGGAATTTCGAAAATTTTGACATTTCTTGATTTAGAAATCATGATATTTTTGCAGTTTTTGAAATTTAGAATATTTTGAATATTAGAATATTTGACAAGACCATCTTCGCTAGGTTTACCGTACAGGCCACATGGCCAAAACGAATTTGTTCACGATGATGATGATGAATATTTTGACTTTTTTGGAAAAACACCAAGACTATAGTATTGGAAAACTCAAATTTGAATTTTTTTATTTAGACCGGATTTTTTGAATTAGAAATCCACGACGCACCCTCTTAGATAGTATTTTTGCGGTTTTTGAAATTTCGAAAATTTTGAATTTTTTGGAAAACACCGAGACTATAGCCTTGGAAAACTCAATTTTGAAATTTTGGATTTCATCCGGATTTTTTTAATTAGAAATCCCGGACACAGCCTCTAGACACTATTTTTGCAGTTTTTGAAATTTCGAAAATTTTTACATTTTTTGGAACAAACACAGACTATGGCCTTGGAAAACTCAATTTTGAAATTTTGGATTTAGCCCGAATTTTTTTAATTAGAAATCCCGGACACACCCTCTAGACACTTTTTTTGCGGATTTTGAAATTTCGAAAATTTTGACTTTTTTGGAAAAACACCAAGACTATAGCCTTGGAAAACTCAATTTTGAAATTTTGGATTTCGTCCGGATTTTTTAAATTAGAAATCCCGGACACAGCCTCTAGACACTATTTTTGCATTTTTTTGAAATTTCGAAAATTTTTACCTTTTTTGGAACAAACACAGAATATGGCCTTGGAAAACTCAATTTTGAAATTTTGGATTTAGCCCGAATTTTTTAAATTAGAAATCCCGGACACACCCTCTAGACACTATTTTTGCGGTTTTTGAAATTTCGAAAATTTTGACTTTTTTGGAAAAACGGCTTGGAAAACTCAATTTTGAAATTTTGGATTTAGTCCGGATTTTTTTAAATTCCAAATCCCGAACACACCCTCTAGATAGTATTTTTGCAGTGTTTCAAATTTCGAAAATTTTGACACTTTTGCAAAACACCAATACTGTAGCATTGGAAAACTCAATTATGAAATTTTTTATTTAGACCGGAATTTTTTAATTAGAAATCCCGGGCACAGCCTCTAGACACTATTTTTGCAGTTTATGAAATTTCGAGATTTTTGAAATATTTTGGAAGAAACACTAAGACTATCCTTGGAAAACTCAATTTTGAAATTTTGGATTTAGCCCGGATTTTTTAAATTAGAAATCCCGGACACAGCCTGTAGATAGTATTTTTGCAGTTTTTGAAATTTTGAAAATTTTGAAATTTTTTGGAAGAAAGGCTAAGACTGTAGTATTAGAAGACTCAATTTTCAAAATTTGGATTTAGGCCGGATTTTTTTAATTAGAAATCCCGCACACACACTAGAGATACTATTTTGTGTTTTTTGAAATTTCGAAAATTTTGACTTATTTGAAAAAAACACCAAGACTCTAACATTGGAAAACTCAAATTTGAAATTTTGGATTTAGACCGGATTTTTTATTTAGAAATCCCCGATGCACCCTTTTAGATAGTATTTTTGCAGTCTTTGAAATTTCGAAAATTTTGACATTTTTTGAAAAAACACCAACACTATATATAGCCTTGGAAAACTCAATTTAGAAATTTTGGATTTAGCCAGGATTTTTTTATTAGAAATCCCGGACACACCCTCTAGATGGTATTTTTGCGGTTTTTGAAATTTCGAAAATTTTGACATTTTTTGGAAGAAACTCCCAAGTCTATAGCCTTGAAAAACTGTATTTGGAAATTTTGGATTTAGACCGGATTTTTTTAATTAGAAATCCCGGACACACACTAGAGATGGTATTTTTGCGGTTTTTGAAATTTCGAGAATTTTGACTTTTTTTTGGAAAAACACGAAGTCTATAGCATTGGAAAACTCAAATTTGAAATTTTGTATTTAGACCGGATTTTTAAAAATTAAAATTAAGAACACACCCACTAGATAGTATTTTTGCAGTTTTTGAAATTTAGAAAATTTTGACTTTTTTGGATAAAGACCAAGATTATAGCCTTAGATAACTCGATTTTGAAATATTTTATTTAGACTGGATTTTTTTAATTAGAAATCCCGGACACACCCACTAGAGTATTTTTGCAGTTTTTGAAATTTCGAAAATTTTGACATTTTTTTGGAAGAAACACTAAGACTATAGTCTTGGAAAACTAAATTTTGAAATTTTAGATTTAGACCGGATTTTTTTAATTAGAAATCTCGGACACACCCTCTAGATACTATTTTTGCAGTTTTTGAAATTTCGAAAATGTTGACATTTTTTGGAAAAACGAGACACTTTTTCACAATATATATATATTTTCCAAAATGCCCCAGGTTTGTCTTTCGGTATTCCTGGTCTCTCTCTCCTGGCATTGCGTACTTGTAACCCACTTCTGAGGTTGGGGCACCTCGAAGGCGGGGTTACGTTGCCCCGAAGATATGATGGGTGATGATGATGTTGCGCCAGGAGAGTCCCTATTCCTAAGCTTAATACAAGATGAATATGAATGATGATGATTGCGATGGCCATATGATTTCGGGGACCGTTTGGGCCTTAAAGTTTTCCTGACATTTGTCTTACAAGAGAGGAAAACCCCCGATAAAAACCTCACCCAGAAAAACTGTCCCGACCGGGGATCGAACCCGGGCCCGCTGCGTGACAAGGGAGCACGCTACCCCGAGACCACAGCAGTGAACCCTTTTTTACAATATATATGTATATATATATATATATATATATATATCACGGCCCGTTGACTGCTACCTTGGTTGTTTGGCTGTCATCCCCTATTCTCGTCTTCCTCTGTGCCGCTACGATGTTTGTTCTGCTATTCCGATTCTTGGGCTGCCTATCTTCCTTCTGGTTCCATCCGATCTGCTGCTGTAGATTCTCTGTTTAAGCACTTGTGATTCGCGTTATCTTAGGAAATTTAACTGTTCTAACCACTCTGTTGGATTTTATGTGTTGGTTTCTTCCACACACTTGTAAACACGAATCCACTGTGGGCAATATGTTCGGTTAATCGTGCCCAAACCGCGTTGCCGGTTCGCTCAGGTTGGCAATAAGATCTCAGGGTCGATTTTTATATAAGCAGAAATAATTGAAATTTATCACTCAAATTTTTACCGAGTGTTAAACTATTTATTAATGGAAAATACAATTGGCACTGTGTACTTATTCCTTTCATCTAAGGATGTATAATATATAAAACTGTTATTCTCCCAGTTATATGGGTGCGAAACACGGACTCTTAATTTAAAGGACGAAACAAGATTACGAGTATTTAAGAATAAAGTTCTCAGGAAAAATTCTGGGTCAAGAAGAGATGAATAGACAGGTGAATGGAGAAAACTACATAATAGTGAGCTACATGATATGTATAGGAAGCCAGATATAATAAGATCAGTTAAGTCTCGTAGACTGCGATGGGCAAGATATTTCACACGTATGGGGATGAAAGAGGTGCAATGGAAGCTTCTTGTAGGAAAATCAGAAACCAGTTGGTAGACCAAGAATGAGGTGGGAGAATAACATTATCCATGATTTGGGGAAACTAGATTATTTTTTTTTTGTGAGCCTATATTTTTCCCTTTACAGAGATTTAGGCGCTTTCCCCCTACAGGGAAGAATTTGAACTAATTTAGTTACACTTGTTTTCGTATAGATGTCATTTGAGTGATCCGTGGCCAGCGTTTCGCCTCATTCTGACATCTAGGAAACCAAGGTAGTACTAGGACGGGAAAATTCGGTAAATTTTGCTTAGAGGCCTTTTCATTCAGGCTTAAGGATTTTTTACGAGCCTGAAAATCTTCAGACTCGGGACATACGGCTTAAAGTCCCTCCCGGAGGACTTGCTCCTTGGATTTTTTGGTCCTAAAAAATCCATCGACTCCGGCCGGATTTGAACCCGCGAACCTCGAAACCGGAGGCAAGGAGCATAACGACCAGTCCACCGCGGCCGAAACTAGATTATACAGGAGATGAATGGAATACATTTGCTCAGGATAGGGATGTATGGAGAGCTTACGCCCGCGTGGCCATTAACCCATGGCTTCCATAGAGCCAATGAGTTAGTTAGTTAGTAATTATATATTTTATTCTTTTCTACAAGAGCAAAATGGGTTATGTTAGGAAGGAAAAGAATGAAAATAATAGATTAAAATGAAAGAATAAAAAATTAGCCTGAAATAGGATTATTGGAGAAGAAATGGTGGTAAAGCATCGAATCATTGTATTCTTTTCCTCGAAGTGGAATTCTTGTTTATATGCAGACAAAAAAAAAAGATACCGTCTTGAAGCAATTTGTCACTTTTACTTAGAATGGATAAAGACGTCTGTTTTCCAATTGAATTCATGAATCGCTTATCCGCAGTGCGGTGGGGAGTCGCACTCAATTGTATTTCAAAACCTTTCCTCATTGTCGCGAGTCTTTGCTTCATTTGAGTCAGTCGAAAATCGATTTGGGTTGGAATACGAAACAAATGACTAGTCAACATAGAATTCGACATTACTTTCTCTCTCTCTAGCATCGTAATTCGCAACCAGTGGTACGCATATCCCAAAGATTAAGTGGACAATGTTATATTATAAAATAAGTTAAAATATACTTTCTTAGGTAAGATCCGTCGTCCTCAACTTGTAAAATATGTATTCTTTATGACTGTAAGCCTTTCAGAACATCCGTTCCATCTTCAGCAGGTCCTTGTTCGCTACAATACTGGATATTGTAGCGAACAAGCTCACGACAACACCACATTACGACCAGCAGCGTCTGCCATCATACTGGATATTATAGCGAACAAGCTCACGACAACACCACATTACGCCCATCAGCGTCTGCCATCATACTGGATATTGTAGCGAACAAGCTCACGACAACACCACATTACGACCATCAGCGTCTGCCATCATACTGGATATTGTAGCGAACAAGCTCACGACAACACCACATTACGACCATCAGCGTCTGTCATCATACTGGATATTGTAGCGAACAAGCTCACGACAACACCACATTACGACCATCAGCGTCTGTCATCATACTGGATATTGTAGCGAACAAGCTCACGACAACACCACATTACGACCATCAGCGTCTGTCATCATACTGGATATTGTAGCGAACAAGCTCACGACAACACCACATTACGACCATCAGCGTCTGCCATCATACTGGATATTGTAGCGAACAAGCTCACGACAACACCACATTACGACCAGCAGCGTCTGCCATCATACTGGATATTATAGCGAACAAGCTCACGACAACACACCACATTACGACCATCAGCGTCTGCCATCATACTGGATATTGTAGCGAACAAGCTCACGACAACACCACATTACGACCATCAGCGTCTGTCATCATACTGGATATTGTAGCGAACAAGCTCACGACAACACCACATTACGACCAGCAGCGTCTGTCATCATACTGGATATTATAGCGAACAAGCTCACGACAACACCACATTACGCCCATCAGCGTCTGCCATCATACTGGATATTGTAGCGAACAAGCTCACGACAACACCACATTACGACCATCAGCGTCTGCCATCATACTGGATATTGTAGCGAACAAGCTCACGACAACACCACATTACGACCATCAGCGTCTGTCATCATACTGGATATTGTAGCGAACAAGCTCACGACAACACCACATTACGACCATCAGCGTCTGCCATCATACTGGGTATTGTAGCGAACAAGCTCACGACAACACCACATTACAACCAGCAGCGTCTGCCATCATACTGGATATTATAGCGAACAAGCTCACGACAACACCACATTACGCCCATCAGCGTCTGCCATCATACTGGATATTGTAGCGAACAAGCTCACGACAACACCACATTACAACCAGCAGCGTCTGCCATCATACTGGATATTATAGCGAACAAGCTCACGACAACACCACATTACGCCCATCAGCGTCTGCCATCATACTGGATATTGTAGCGAACAAGCTCACGACAACACCACATTACGACCATCAGCGTCTGCCATCATACTGGACATTATAGCGAACAAGCTCACGACAACACCACATTACGCCCATCAGCGTCTGCCATCATACTGGATATTGTAGCGAACAAGCTCACGACAACACCACATTACGACCATCAGCGTCTGCCATCATACTGGATATTGTAGCGAACAAGCTCACGACAACACCACATTACGACCATCAGCGTCTGCCATCATACTGGATATTATAGCGAACAAGCTCACGACAACACCACATTACGACCAGCAGCGTCTGCCATCATACTGGGTATTGTAGCGAACAAGCTCACGACAACACCACATTACGACCAGCAGCGTCTGCCATCATACTGGATATTATAGCGAACAAGCTCACGACAACACCACATTACAACCAGCAGCGTCTGCCATCATACTGGATATTGTAGCGAACAAGCTCACGACAACACCACATTACGACCATCAGCGTCTGCCATCATACTGGATATTATAGCGAGCAAGCTCACGACAACACCACATTACGACCATCAGCGTCTGCCATCATACTGGATATTATAGCGAACAAGCTCACGACAACACCACATTACGACCAGCAGCGTCTGCCATCATACTGGATATTATAGCGAACAAGCTCACGACAACACCACATTACGACCAGCAGCGTCTGCCATCATACTGGATATTATAGCGAACAAGCTCACGACAACACCACATTACGACCAGCAGCGTCTGCCATCATACTGGATATTATAGCGAACAAGCTCACGACAACACCACATTACGACCAGCAGCGTCTGCCATCATACTGGATATTATAGCGAACAAGCTCACGACAACACCACATTACGACCATCAGCGTCTGCCATCATACTGGATATTATAGCGAACAAGCTCACGACAACACCACATTACGACCATCAGCGTCTGCCATCATACTGGATATTATAGCGAACAAGCTCACGACAACACCACATTACGACCAGCAGCGTCTGCCATCATACTGGATATTATAGCGAACAAGCTCACGACAACACCACATTACAACCAGCAGCGTCTGCCATCATACTGGATATTGTAGCGAACAAGCTCACGACAACACCACATTACGACCAGCAGCGTCTGCCATCATACTGGATATTATAGCGAACAAGCTCACGACAACACCACATTACGACCATCAGCGTCTGCCATCATACTGGATATTATAGCGAACAAGCTCACGACAACACCACATTACGACCAGCAGCGTCTGCCATCATACTGGATATTATAGCGAACAAGCTCACGACAACACCACATTACGACCATCAGCGTCTGCCATCATACTGGATATTGTAGCGAACAAGCTCACGACAACACCACATTACGACCATCAGCGTCTGCCATCATACTGGGTATTGTAACGAACAAGCTCACGACAACACCACATTACGACCAGCAGCGTCTGCCATCATACTGGATATTGTAGCGAACAAGCTCACGACAACACCACATTACAACCAGCAGCGTCTGCCATCATACTGGATATTGTAGCGAACAAGCTCACGACAACACCACATTACGACCATCAGCGTCTGCCATCATACTGGATATTGTAGCGAACAAGCTCACGACAACACCACATTACGACCAGCAGCGTCTGCCATCATACTGGATATTGTAGCGAACAAGCTCACGACAACACCACATTACAACCAGCAGCGTCTGCCATCATACTGGATATTGTAGCGAACAAGCTCACGACAACACCACATTACGACCAGCAGCGTCTGCCATCATACTGGATATTGTAGCGAACAAGCTCACGACAACACCACATTACGACCAGCAGCGTCTGCCATCATACTGGATATTATAGCGAACAAGCTCACGACAACACCACATTACGACCATCAGCGTCTGCCATCATACTGGATATTGTAGCGAACAAGCTCACGACAACACCACATTACGACCATCAGCGTCTGCCATCATACTGGATATTGTAGCGAACAAGTTCACGACAACACCACATTACGACCAGCAGCGTCTGCCATCATACTGGATATTATAGCGAACAAGCTCACGACAACACCACATTACGACCAGCAGCGTCTGCCATCATACTGGATATTATAGCGAACAAGCTCACGACAACACCACATTACGACCAGCAGCGTCTGCCATCATACTGGATATTATAGCGAACAAGCTCACGACAACACCACATTACGACCAGCAGCGTCTGCCATCATACTGGATATTATAGCGAACAAGCTCACGACAACACCACATTACGACCATCAGCGTCTGCCATCATACTGGATATTGTAGCGAACAAGCTCACGACAACACCACATTACGACCATCAGCGTCTGTCATCATACTGGATATTGTAGCGAACAAGCTCACGACAACACCACATTACGACCATCAGCGTCTGCCATCATACTGGACATTATAGCGAACAAGCTCACGACAACACCACATTACAACCAGCAGCGTCTGCCATCATACTGGATATTGTAGCGAACAAGCTCACGACAACACCACATTACGACCATCAGCGTCTGCCATCATACTGGACATTATAGCGAACAAGCTCACGACAACACAACATTACAACCAGCAGCGTCTGCCATCATACTGGACATTATAGCGAACAAGCTCACGACAACACCACATTACAACCAGCAGCGTCTGCCATCATACTGGATATTGTAGCGAACAAGCTCACGACAACACCACATTACGACCATCAGCGTCTGCCATCATACTGGACATTATAGCGAACAAGCTCACGACAACACCACATTACAACCAGCAGCGTCTGCCATCATACTGGATATTGTAGCGAACAAGCTCACGACAACACCACATTACGACCATCAGCGTCTGCCATCATACTGGACATTATAGCGAACAAGCTCACGACAACACCACATTACAACCAGCAGCGTCTGCCATCATACTGGATATTGTAGCGAACAAGCTCACGACAACACCACATTACGACCAGCAGCGTCTGCCATCATACTGGATATTGTAGCGAACAAGCTCACGACAACACCACATTACGACCAGAAGCGTCTGCCATCATACTGGATATTATAGCGAACAAGCTCACGACAACACCACATTACGACCATCAGCGTCTGTCATCATACTGGATATTGTAGCGAACAAGCTCACGACAACACCACATTACGACCATCAGCGTCTGTCATCATACTGGATATTGTAGCGAACAAGCTCACGACAAACACCACATTACGACCATCAGCGTCTGCCATCATACTGGATATTGTAGCGAACAAGCTCACGACAACACCCACATTACGACCATCAGCGTCTGTCATCATACTGGATATTGTAGCGAACAAGCTCACGACAACACCACATTACGACCATCAGCGTCTGCCATCATACTGGATATTGTAGCGAACAAGCTCACGACAACACCACATTACGACCATCAGCGTCTGTCATCATACTGGATATTGTAGCGAACAAGCTCACGACAACACCACATTACGACCATCAGCGTCTGCCATCATACTGGATATTGTAGCGAACAAGCTCACGACAACACCACATTACGACCAGCAGCGTCTGTCATCATACTGGATATTATAGCGAACAAGCTCACGACAACACCACATTACGCCCATCAGCGTCTGCCATCATACTGGATATTGTAGCGAACAAGCTCACGACAACACCACATTACGACCATCAGCGTCTGCCATCATACTGGATATTGTAGCGAACAAGCTCACGACAACACCACATTACGACCATCAGCGTCTGTCATCATACTGGATATTGTAGCGAACAAGCTCACGACAACACCACATTACGACCATCAGCGTCTGCCATCATACTGGGTATTGTAGCGAACAAGCTCACGACAACACCACATTACAACCAGCAGCGTCTGCCATCATACTGGATATTATAGCGAACAAGCTCACGACAACACCACATTACGCCCATCAGCGTCTGCCATCATACTGGATATTGTAGCGAACAAGCTCACGACAACACCACATTACAACCAGCAGCGTCTGCCATCATACTGGATATTATAGCGAACAAGCTCACGACAACACCACATTACGCCCATCAGCGTCTGCCATCATACTGGATATTGTAGCGAACAAGCTCACGACAACACCACATTACGACCATCAGCGTCTGCCATCATACTGGACATTATAGCGAACAAGCTCACGACAACACCACATTACGCCCATCAGCGTCTGCCATCATACTGGATATTGTAGCGAACAAGCTCACGACAACACCACATTACGACCATCAGCGTCTGCCATCATACTGGATATTGTAGCGAACAAGCTCACGACAACACCACATTACGACCATCAGCGTCTGCCATCATACTGGATATTATAGCGAACAAGCTCACGACAACACCACATTACGACCAGCAGCGTCTGCCATCATACTGGGTATTGTAGCGAACAAGCTCACGACTACACCACATTACGACCAGCAGCGTCTGCCATCATACTGGATATTATAGCGAACAAGTCACGACAACACCACATTACAACCAGCAGCGTCTGCCATCATACTGGATATTGTAGCGAACAAGCTCACGACAACACCACATTACGACCATCAGCGTCTGCCATCATACTGGATATTATAGCGAGCAAGCTCACGACAACACCACATTACGACCATCAGCGTCTGCCATCATACTGGATATTATAGCGAACAAGCTCACGACAACACCACATTACGACCAGCAGCGTCTGCCATCATACTGGATATTATAGCGAACAAGCTCACGACAACACCACATTACGACCATCAGCGTCTGCCATCATACTGGATATTATAGCGAACAAGCTCACGACAACACCACATTACGACCAGCAGCGTCTGCCATCATACTGGATATTATAGCGAACAAGCTCACGACAACACCACATTACGACCATCAGCGTCTGCCATCATACTGGATATTATAGCGAACAAGCTCACGACAACACCACATTACGACCATCAGCGTCTGCCATCATACTGGATATTATAGCGAACAAGCTCACGACAACACCACATTACGACCAGCAGCGTCAGCCATCATACTGGATATTATAGCGAACAAGCTCACGACAACACCACATTACGACCAGCAGCGTCTGCCATCATACTGGATATTATAGCGAACAAGCTCACGACAACACCACATTACGACCATCAGCGTCTGCCATCATACTGGATATTATAGCGAACAAGCTCACGACAAACACACATTACGACCATCAGCGTCTGCCATCATACTGGATATTATAGCGAACAAGCTCACGACAACACCACATTACGACCAGCAGCGTCTGCCATCATACTGGATATTATAGCGAACAAGCTCACGACAACACCACATTACGACCATCAGCGTCTGCCATCATACTGGATATTGTAGCGAACAAGCTCACGACAACACCACATTACGACCATCAGCGTCTGCCATCATACTGGATATTGTAGCGAACAAGCTCACGACAACACCACATTACGACCAGCAGCGTCTGCCATCATACTGGATATTGTAGCGAACAAGCTCACGACAACACCACATTACGACCAGCAGCGTCTGCCATCATACTGGATATTGTAGCGAACAAGCTCACGACAACACCACATTACGACCAGCAGCGTCTGCCATCATACTGGATATTGTAGCGAACAAGCTCACGACAACACCACATTACGACCAGCAGCGTCTGCCATCATACTGGATATTGTAGCGAACAAGCTCACGACAACACCACATTACGACCAGCAGCGTCTGCCATCATACTGGATATTGTAGCGAACAAGCTCACGACAACACCACATTACGACCAGCAGCGTCTGCCATCATACTGGATATTGTAGCGAACAAGCTCACGACAACACCACATTACGACCAGCAGCGTCTGCCATCATACTGGATATTGTAGCGAACAAGCTCACGACAACACCACATTACGACCATCAGCGTCTGCCATCATACTGGATATTGTAGCGAACAAGCTCACGACAACACCACATTACGACCATCAGCGTCTGCCATCATACTGGATATTGTAGCGAACAAGCTCACGACAACACCACATTACGACCAGCAGCGTCTGCCATCATACTGGATATTATAGCGAACAAGCTCACGACAACACCACATTACGACCAGCAGCGTCTGCCATCATACTGGATATTATAGCGAACAAGCTTCACGACAACACCACATTACGACCAGCAGCGTCTGCCATCATACTGGATATTATAGCGAACAAGCTCACGACAACACCACATTACGACCAGCAGCGTCTCCATCATACTGGATATTATAGCGAACAAGCTCACGACAACACCACATTACGACCAGCAGCGTCTGCCATCATACTGGATATTGATAGCGAACAAGCTCACGACAACACCACATTACGACCATCAGCGTCTGCCATCATACTGGATATTGTAGCGAACAAGCTCACGACAACACCACATTCGACCATCAGCGTCTGCCATCATACTGGATATTGTAGCGAACAAGCTCACGACAACACCACATTACGACCATCAGCGTCTGCCATCATACTGGATATTGTAGCGAACAAGCTCACGACAACACCACATTACGACCAGCAGCGTCTGCCATCATACTGGATATTATAGCGAACAAGCTCACGACAACACCACATTACGACCAGCAGCGTCTGCCATCATACTGGATATTATAGCGAACAAGCTCACGACAACACCACATTACGAACCAGCAGCGTCTGCCATCATACTGGATATTGTAGCGAACAAGCTCACGACAACACCACATTACGACCATCAGCGTCTGCCATCATACTGGATATTATAGCGAACAAGCTCACGACAACACCACATTACGACCATCAGCGTCTGCCATCATACTGGATATTATAGCGAACAAGCTCACGACAACACCACATTACGACCATCAGCGTCTGCCATCATACTGGATATTATAGCGAGACAAGCTCACGACAACACCACATTACGACCACAGCGTCTGCCATCATACTGGATATTATAGCGAACAAGCTCACGACAACACCACATTACGACCAGCAGCGTCTGCCATCATACTGGATATTATAGCGAACAAGCTCACGACAACACCACATTACGACCATCAGCGTCTGCCATCATACTGGATATTATAGCGAACAAGCTCACGACAACACCACATTACGACCAGCAGCGTCTGCCATCATACTGGATATTATAGCGAACAAGCTCACGACAACACCACATTACGACCAGCAGCGTCTGCCATCATACTGGATATTATAGCGAACAAGCTCACGACAACACCACATTACGACCATCAGCGTCTGCCATCATACTGGATATTATAGCGAACAAGCTCACGACAACACCACATTACGACCATCAGCGTCTGCCATCATACTGGATATTATAGCGAAACCGCTCAACGACAACACCACATTACGACCAGCAGCGGCTGCCATCATACTGGATATTAATAAGGGTGTATATAACGACCAATCTCACGACAACAAACACCACATTACGACCATCAGCGTCTGCCATCATACTGGATATTGTAGCGAACAAGCTCACGACAACACCACATTACGACCATCAGCGTCTGCCATCATACTGGGTATTGTAACGAACAAGCTCACGACAACACCACATTACGACCAGCAGCGTCTGCCATCATACTGGATATTGTAGCGAACAAGCTCACGACAACACCACATTACAACCAGCAGCGTCTGCCATCATACTGGATATTGTAGCGAACAAGCTCACGACAACACCACATTACGACCAGCAGCGTCTGCCATCATACTGGATATTGTAGCGAACAAGCTCACGACAACACCACATTACGACCAGCAGCGTCTGCCATCATACTGGATATTGTAGCGAACAAGCTCACGACAACACCACATTACAACCAGCAGCGTCTGCCATCATACTGGATATTGTAGCGAACAAGCTCACGACAACACCACATTACGACCAGCAGCGTCTGCCATCATACTGGATATTATAGCGAACAAGCTCACGACAAACACCACATTACGACCAGCAGCGTCTGCCATCATACTGGATATTATAGCGAACAAGCTCACGACAACACCACATTACGACCAGCAGCGTCTGCCATCATACTGGATATTATAGCGAACAAGCTCACGACAACACCACATTACGACCATCAGCGTCTGCCATCATACTGGATATTGTAGCGAACAAGCTCACGACAACACCACATTACGACCATCAGCGTCTGCCATCAAACTGGATATTGTAGCGAACAAGCTCACGACAACACCACATTACGACCAGCAGCGTCTGTCATCATACTGGATATTGTAGCGAACAAGCTCACGACAACACCACATTACGACCAGCAGCGTCTGCCATCATACTGGATATTGTAGCGAACATGCTCACGACAAAACCACATTACGACCAGCAGCGTCTGCCATCATACTGGATATTATAGCGAACAAGCTCACGACAACACCACATTACGACCATCAGCGTCTGCCATCATACTGAATATTATAGCGAACAAGCTCACGACAACACCACATTACAACCAGCAGCGTCTGCCATCATACTGGATATTGTAGCGAACAAGCTCACGACAACACCACATTACAACCAGCAGCGTCTGCCATCATACTGGATATTGTAGCGAACAAGCTCACGACAACACCACATTACAACCAGCAGCGTCTGCCATCATACTGGATATTGTAGCGAACAAGCTCACGACAACACCACATTACGACCATCAGCGTCTGCCATCATAGTGGGTATTGTAGCGAACAAGCTCACGACAACACCACATTACGACCATCAGCGTCTGCCATCATACTGGATATTATAGCGAACAAGCTCACGACAACACCACATTACGACCATCAGCGTCTGCCATCATACTGGATATTATAGCGAACAAGCTCACGACAACACCACATTACGACCAGCAGCGTCTGCCATCATACTGGATATTGTAGCGAACAAGCTCACGACAACACCACATTACGACCAGCAGCGTCTGCCATCATACTGGATATTATAGCGAACAAGCTCACGACAACACCACATTACGACCATCAGCGTCTGCCATCATACTGGATATTGTAGCGAACAAGTTCAAGACAACACCACATTACGAACAGCAGCGTCTGCCATCATACTGAATATTATAGCGAACAAGCTCACGACAACACCACATTACAACCAGCAGCGTCTGCCATCATACTGGATATTGTAGCGAACAAGCTCACGACAACACCACATTACGACCATCAGCGTCTACCATCATACTGGGTACTGTAGCGAACAAGCTCACGACAACACCACATTACGACCATCAGCGTCTGCCATCATACTGGATATTGTAGCGAACAAGCTCACGACAACACCACATTACAACCAGCAGCGTCTGCCATCATACTGGATATTGTAGCGAACAAGCTCACGACAACACCACATTACGACCATCAGCGTCTGCCATCATACTGGGTATTGTAGCGAACAAGCTCACGACAACACCACATTACAACCAGCAGCGTCTGTCATCATACTGGATATTGTAGCGAACAAGCTCACGACAACACCACATTACAACCAGCAGCGTCTGCCATCATACTGGATATTGTAGCGAACAAGCTCACGACAACACCACATTACGACCATCAGCGTCTGCCATCATACTGGGTATTGTAGCGAACAAGCTCACGACAACACCACATTACAACCAGCAGCGTCTGCCATCATACTGGGTATTGTAGCGAACAAGCTCACGACAACACCACATTACAACCAGCAGCGTCTGTCATCATACTGGATATTGTAGCGAACAAGCTCACGACAACACCACATTACAACCATCAGCGTCTGTCATCATACTGGGTATTGTAGCGAACAAGCTCACGACAACACCACATTACAACCAGCAGCGTCTGTCATCATACTGGGTATTGTAGCGAACAAGCTCACGACAACACCACATTACAACCAGCAGCGTCTGTCATCATACTGGATATTGTAGCGAACAAGCTCACGACAACACCACATTACAACCATCAGCGTCTGTCATCATACTGGGTATTGTAGCGAACAAGCTCATGACAACACCACATTACAACCAGCAGCGTCTGTCATCATACTGGATATTGTAGCGAACAAGCTCACGACAACACCACATTACAACCAGCAGCGTCTGTCATCATACTGGATATTGTAGCGAACAAGCTCATGACAACACAACATTACAACCAGCAGCGTCTGTCATCATACTGGATATTGTAGCGAACAAGCTCACGACAACACCACATTACAACCAGCAGCGTCTGTCATCATACTGGATATTGTAGCGAACAAGCTCATGACAACACCACATTACAACCAGCAGCGTCTGTCATCATACTGGATATTGTAGCGAACAAGCTCACGACAACACCACATTACAACCAGCAGCGTCTGTCATCATACTGGATATTGTAGCGAACAAGCTCACGACAACACAACATTACGACCATCAGCGTCTGCCATCATACTGGGTATTGTAGCGAACAAGCTCACGACAACACCACATTACAACCAGCAGCGTCTGTCATCATACTGGGTATTGTAGCGAACAAGCTCACGACAACACCACATTACGACCATCAGCGTCTGCCATCATACTGGATATTGTAGCGAACAAGCTCACGACAACACCACATTACGACCATCAGCGTCTGTCATCATACTGGTTATTGTAGCGAACAAGCTCACGACAACACCACATTACAACCAGCAGCGTCTGCCATCATACTGGATATTGTAGCGAACAAGCTCACGACAACACCACATTACAACCAGCAGCGTCTGCCATCATACTGGATATTGTAGCGAACAAGCTCACGACACAACACCACATTACGACCAGCAGCGTCTGCCATCATACTGGATATTGTAGCGAACAAGCTCACGACAACACCACATTACAACCAGCAGCGTCTGCCATCATACTGGATATTGTAGCGAACAAGCTCACGACAACACCACAATACAACCAGCAGCGTCTGCCATCATACTGGATATTGTAGCGAACAAGCTCACGACAACACCACATTACAACCAGCAGCGTCTGTCACCATACTGGGTATTGTAGCGAACAAGCTCACGACAACACCACATTACAACCAGCAGCGTCTGCCATCATACTGGATATTGTAGCGAACAAGCCCCACGACAACACCACATTACAACCAGCAGCGTCTGTCACCATAGTGGATATTGTAGCGAACAAGCTCACGACAACACCATATTACGACCAGCAGCGTCTGCCATCATACTGGATATTGTAGCGAACAAGCTCACGACAACACCATATTACGACCAGCAGCGTCTGTCATCATACTGGATATTGTAGCGAACAAGCTCACGACAACACCGCATTACGACCAGCAGCGTCTGCGATCATACTGGATATTGTAGCGAACAAGGACCTGCTGAAGGTGGAACGGATGTTCTGAAAGACTTACAGGCACAATGAATACGTATTTTATAAGTTGAGTACGACGGATCTAACCTAAGAAGGTATATTTTAACTTATTTTATTTTATGACTTTCCCACCTAAACGGATTTAATAATGAATTTTATTAGTATGGACAATGTTATGCATCAACCGGCTAAGAGTAATTTAAAAATCATATTTTAATGGCATCTGGCTAAAATCTATTAATATAGCCTCATTATTAAAGAAAATTCAAAGGCCATTAGACCTATCATGCATTCTGTTTTGTATAACAAACTGCTATCAAACTAACTAACTCACTGGCTCTATCGAACCCATAGATTCATGGCCCCGCAGACATAAGCTCTCCATACATCCCTATCCTCAGCTAGTGCTTTCCAATCATTCCCTGTATAAACTATTTCCCTCAAATCATAGTTAATGTCATTCTCCCACCTCATTCTTAGTCTACCAATTGGGAGTTCTTCCTCTGGTTTTCTACAAGAAGTTTCTATGTACATCTTTGATTCCCCATACGTGCCACATGTCCTGCCAATCGCAGTCTACGAGACTTAACTGTTCTTATTATATCTGGCTTCCTATAAAGACCATGTAGTTCACCGTTTTGTAGTCTTCTTCATTCACCTATCTGTTCATCTCTATTTGATCCAATCTTTATTCTCAAATACTCGTAATCTTCTTTCCTCCCTTAAAGTAAGAGTCCATGTTTCGCACCCATATAATATAACTGGTAGAATAACAGTTATATATATATTTTCAGTTTAACGTTTTTTGAAAGGAGTTGGGATAGAGTATCTGTAATGCATAATAGCACACATTTCCAGAATTGAGCCTATGTTTAATTACTTTGTGCATCTCATTCCTATTTGTGATTATTGTTCCTAGATATTTGAATTCAGCCACTTCTTCAAAATTTCCCATGGCTATGAAACTAGATCTTCATAAATACTAAACCAAATTTTCCATCATGCAGCTAAGCGCCATTCACGTCGATTGCGCCTGATGTGGACTTCGTAGACGAGAGCGAAAACAACGTTCGGGCGGTTGCAACATATAATAATTATAGACCTGTATTTTATACCGACGTAAAATGTATGAAAGAATGTAGTATACAATAGTAACTTCATCACATATATGGATGTGAGGCCAGGACCCGACTGCCACGCCAAGAGACTTCTAGGCTCTTGCATCATTCAGATTTTGCTTAAACACTGCCTTGCTGTTAAAATAGCAGAACTAACCGTTTCCAAAAATATTATTAGACAGATTATCGTCTGCCATCATACTGGATATTGTAGCGAACAAGCTCACGACAACACCACATTACGACCATCAGCGTCTGCCATCATACTGGATATTATAGCGAGCATGCTCACGACAACACCACATTACGACCATCAGCGTCTGCCATCATACTGGATATTATAGCGAACAAGCTCACGACAACACCACATTACGACCAGCAAGGCTCTGCCATCAATACTGGATATGATAGCGAACAAGCTCCACGACAACACCACCATTACGCCCAATAAGGTCTCTGACATCATACTCGGAATCTTAATAGCGAACAAGCATCACGAAAAACAACCAAATTAAGACGCAGAAGCGTCTGCCATCATACTGGAGACTTATAGCGAACAAGCTCACGACAACACCACATTACGACCAGCAGCGTTTGCCATCATACTGGATATTATAGCGAACCAGCTCACGACAACAACCACATTACGACCATCAGCGTCTGCCATCATACTGGATAATTATAGCGAACAACGTGTCAGCAGACAACACCACACTAACGACCAGCAAGCCGATCAGCCCGATCATACTGGACATCCTATAGCGAACAAGAGCACGACAACACCACATTACGACCAGAAGGTGTCTGCCATCATAATGGATATCTATAGCGAAAAAGCTCACGAACAACACCAACATTACGACCATCAGCTGTAGCACCCATCATACTGGATATTATGAGCGAAACAAGCTACTCGACATGATCACACATTACACGACGCTATTCAAGCCCAGTCTGCCCATCATACTGGAAAGTATACGCCGAACAAGCTCACGACAAACACAACATTACGTGTACAGCAGCCCGTCTGCCAATCATACTGGATATTATAGCGAACAAGCTCACGACAACGCACCACATTACAGACAACTCAGATGCTCTGCCAATCATACTGGATATGCTGGTAGCGAACAAAGCTCATCGACAACAACACAATACGACCATTCAGAGTCTGCTATCATACTGGGTATTGTAACGAACACCAGCTCACGACAACAACCACACAATACGACCAGCAGCGTCTGCCATTCATACTGGATTATTGTAGCGAACACAGCTCACGACCAACACCAAATGACAACCCAGCAGCGTCCTGCCCATCATACTGGATATTGTAGAGAACAAGCTCCCGACAACACACAACCATTACGCACCAGAAGCGTCTGCCATACATGACTGGATATTGTAGCGGAAACAAGCTCACGGACAACACCACATTACGACCAGCCAGCGTCTGCCATCATAACTGGATATTGTAGCGAACAAGCTCACCCGACAACACCACATTACAACCACGCAGACGTCTGCCATCATCCTCGGATATTTGTAGCGACAACCCGCTCACGGACAACATCCACATTACGACCAGCAGCGGCTGCCATCATACTGGATATCCTATAGCGAAACAAGCTCACGCCAACACCACATTACGACCCCGGGCAGCGTATGGCAAATCTATAATGGATATGATAGCGAAAAAGCTCACGACCGACCACACCACAGCTACGACCAGTGACGCCCGCCATCATAGTCTGGAAATGTATAGAGGAACAAAGCTCACGACAACACCACATAAGACCACCAATCAGCGTCTGCCATCATACTGGATATTGTAGCGAACAAGACCTCACGCACAACCACACATAGACGACCATCAGCGTCTCGCCGATCAAACTGGATCCTATTGTAGGCGAAACAAGCTCGCACACGACAACACCACATTACGACCAGAGACAGGCGTCTGTCATGCAACTACTGGATATCAGTAGCGCGAAACACAAGCGCACGGACCACACCCAAATTACGACCAGCCGCGTCTCTGCCATCAAACTGGATAATTGACAGTAGCAGAACATGCTCACGAACAAAAAACACATTACGACCAGCAGCGGTCTGCCATCATACTGGATATTATAGCGAACAAAGCTCACGACAAACACCACATTAAGACCATCAGACGTCTGCCATCATACTGAAATATTATAGCGAACAACGCTCACGACAACACCACATTCACAACCAGCAGCGTCTTCTGGCCCATTCATACTGGATATTGTCAGCGAAATCAGCTGTACACGACAACTACCACATTACAAACAGCAAGCGTCTGCCATCATACTGGACTTATTGTAGCGAACAAAGCTCACGACAAACACACCCATTACAACCAGGCAGAGTCTGCCCATCATACTGGATCTTGTAGCGAACAAGCTCACGGACAACACCCACATTACGGCCATCAGCGTCTGCCAGGTGCACAGACGAGGCGTTTGTGAGCGAACAGAGCTCACGAACCACACCACATTACGGACCATCAGCGTCTGCCATCATACTGGGTATTGTAGGCGAACAAGGCTCACGACAACACCACATTCCGCACATCAAGCGTCTGCCATCATATGGGATATTATAGCGAGACAAGCTCGACGACGACAACACACTTACGACCATCAGCTCTGCTCCCATCATAATGGCTATTTTATAGCGACCAAGCTCACGACAACACCACATTACGACCAGCAGCGTCTGCCATCATACTGGATATTATAGCGAACAAGCTCACGACAACACCACATTACGACCATCAGCGTCTGCCATCATACTGGATATTGTAGCGAACAAGTTCAAGACAACACCACATTACGAACAGCAGCGTCTGCCATCATACTGAATATTATAGCGAACAAGCTCACGACAACACCACATTACAACCAGCAGCGTCTGCCATCATACTGGATATTGTAGCGAACAAGCTCACGACAACACCACATTACGACATCACGTCTACCATCATACTGGGTACTGTAGCGAACAAGCTCACGACAACACCACATTACGACCATCAGCGTCTGCCATCATACTGGATATTGTAGCGAACAAGCTCACGACAACACCACATTACAACCAGCAGCGTCTGCCATCATACTGGATATTGTAGCGAACAAGCTCACGACAACACCACATTACGACCATCAGCGTCTGCCATCATACTGGGTATTGTAGCGAACAAGCTCACGACAACACCACATTACAACCAGCAGCGTCTGTCATCATACTGGATATTGTAGCGAACAAGCTCACGACAACACCACATTACAACCAGCAGCGTCTGCCATCATACTGGATATTGTAGCGAACAAGCTCACGACAACACCACATTACGACCATCAGCGTCTGCCATCATACTGGGTATTGTAGCGAACAAGCTCACGACAACACCACATTACAACCAGCAGCGTCTGCCATCATACTGGGTATTGTAGCGAACAAGCTCACGACACACCACATTACAACCAGCAGCGTCTGTCATCATACTGGATATTGTAGCGAACAAGCTCACGACAACACCACATTACAACCATCAGCGTCTGTCATCATACTGGTATTGTAGCGAACAAGCTCACGACAACACCACATTACAACCAGCAGCGTCTGTCATCATACTGGGTATTGTAGCGAACAAGCTCACGACAACACCACATTACAACCAGCAGCGTCTGTCATCATACTGGATATTGTAGCGAACAAGCTCACGACAACACCACATTACAACCATCAGCGTCTGTCATCATACTGGGTATTGTAGCGAACAAGCTCATGACAACACCACATTACAACCAGCAGCGTCTGTCATCATACTGGATATTGTAGCGAACAAGCTCACGACAACACCACATTACAACCAGCAGCGTCTGTCATCATACTGGATATTGTAGCGAACAAGCTCATGACAACACAACATTACAACCAGCAGCGTCTGTCATCATACTGGATATTGTAGCGAACAAGCTCACGACAACACCACATTACAACCAGCAGCGTCTGTCATCATACTGGATATTGTAGCGAACAAGCTCATGACAACACCACATTACAACCAGCAGCGTCTGTCATCATACTGGATATTGTAGCGAACAAGCTCACGACAACACCACATTACAACCAGCAGCGTCTGTCATCATACTGGATATTGTAGCGAACAAGCTCACGACAACACAACATTACGACCATCAGCGTCTGCCATCATACTGGGTATTGTAGCGAACAAGCTCACGACAACACCACATTACAACCAGCAGCGTCTGTCATCATACTGGGTATTGTAGCGAACAAGCTCACGACAACACCACATTACGACCATCAGCGTCTGCCATCATACTGGATATTGTAGCGAACAAGCTCACGACAACACCACATTACGACCATCAGCGTCTGTCATCATACTGGTTATTGTAGCGAACAAGCTCACGACAACACCACATTACAACCAGCAGCGTCTGCCATCATACTGGATATTGTAGCGAACAAGCTCACGACAACACCACATTACAACCAGCAGCGTCTGCCATCATACTGGATATTGTAGCGAACAAGCTCACGACACAACACCACATTACGACCAGCAGCGTCTGCCATCATACTGGATATTGTAGCGAACAAGCTCACGACAACACCACATTACAACCAGCAGCGTCTGCCATCATACTGGATATTGTAGCGAACAAGCTCACGACAACACCACAATACAACCAGCAGCGTCTGCCATCATACTGGATATTGTAGCGAACAAGCTCACGACAACACCACATTACAACCAGCAGCGTCTGTCACCATACTGGGTATTGTAGCGAACAAGCTCACGACAACACCACATTACAACCAGCAGCGTCTGCCATCATACTGGATATTGTAGCGAACAAGCCCACGACAACACCACATTACAACCAGCAGCGTCTGTCACCATAGTGGATATTGTAGCGAACAAGCTCACGACAACACCATATTACGACCAGCAGCGTCTGCCATCATACTGGATATTGTAGCGAACAAGCTCACGACAACACCATATTACGACCAGCAGCGTCTGTCATCATACTGGATATTGTAGCGAACAAGCTCACGACAACACCGCATTACGACCAGCAGCGTCTGCGATCATACTGGATATTGTAGCGAACAAGGACCTGCTGAAGGTGGAACGGATGTTCTGAAAGACTTACAGGCACAATGAATACGTATTTTATAAGTTGAGTACGACGGATCTAACCTAAGAAGGTATATTTTAACTTATTTTATTTTATGACTTTCCACCTAAACGGATTTAATAATGAATTTTATTAGTATGGACAATGTTATGCATCAACCGGCTAAGAGTAATTTAAAAATCATATTTTAATGGCATCTGGCTAAAATCTATTAATATAGCCTCATTATTAAAGAAAATTCAAAGGCCATTAGACCTATCATGCATTCTGTTTTGTATAACAAACTGCTATCAAACTAACTAACTCACTGGCTCTATCGAACCCATAGATTCATGGCCCCGCAGACATAAGCTCTCCATACATCCCTATCCTCAGCTAGTGCTTTCCAATCATTCCCTGTATAAACTATTTCCCTCAAATCATAGTTAATGTCATTCTCCCACCTCATTCTTAGTCTACCAATTGGGAGTTCTTCCTCTGGTTTTCTACAAGAAGTTTCTATGTACATCTTTGATTCCCCATACGTGCCACATGTCCTGCCAATCGCAGTCTACGAGACTTAACTGTTCTTATTATATCTGGCTTCCTATAAAGACCATGTAGTTCACCGTTTTGTAGTCTTCTTCATTCACCTATCTGTTCATCTCTATTTGATCCAATCTTTATTCTCAAATACTCGTAATCTTCTTTCCTCCCTTAAAGTAAGAGTCCATGTTTCGCACCCATATAATATAACTGGTAGAATAACAGTTATATATATATTTTCAGTTTAACGTTTTTTGAAAGGAGTTGGGATAGAGTATCTGTATGCATAATAGCACACATTTCCAGAATTGAGCCTATGTTTAATTACTTTGTGCATCTCATTCCTATTTGTGATTATTGTTCCTAGATATTTGAATTCAGCCACTTCTTCAAAATTTCCCATGGCTATGAAACTAGATCTTCATAAATACTAAACCAAATTTTCCATCATGCAGCTAAGCGCCATTCACGTCGATTGCGCCTGATGTGGACTTCGTAGACGAGAGCGAAAACAACGTTCGGGCGGTTGCAACATATAATAATTATAGACCTGTATTTTATACCGACGTAAAATGTATGAAAGAATGTAGTATACAATAGTAACTTCATCACATATATGGATGTGAGGCCAGGACCCGACTGCCACGCCAAGAGACTTCTAGGCTCTTGCATCATTCAGATTTTGCTTAAACACTGCCTTGCTGTTAAAATAGCAGAACTAACCGTTTCCAAAAATATTATTAGACAGATTATCGGTTGATTAATGTCTTTGACATCGTCCGATTCCTAATAGCCAATGTTGTCGGTCCATCCAATCTCCTGGTTGTAGATGTTTCTCCTTCATGTATAAACTTATTCCCTGACTCCAGGAGGTTTTAGGTCTTCCTCTGCTTCGTCTTCCCTCAGGTTTCCATCCCAAAACAGATTTTGGTAGTCGATCTTCTTCCATTCGCTGGACCATCTTAATTGCTGAGTTTTAATATAATCTAAAATAGTGTCATGAATCTTCATTTTCTGCCTTATAACCGAGTTCCTAATTTTTTCTCTTCTTGAAGTTCTTGCTGCCCTTCGTACAAAATCCATTTCCGTTGCCAAAAGAAATTTATTTGTTTTTGTTGTTAATGGCCAAAGTTCTGCTCCATACGTAATTATGCTCTTAACAGTTGTATGATATATATATTCATTTTATTCTTATTACTGATATTTTATCCCACAATATTCCATTTAGGCGAGCAATTGCAAATTTTCCTTTATTATTTCTATTTCTTATTTCCTGTTCATAACTCCCATTTTTATTTATTTTTATTCCTAAATATGTAATATTACTACAAAATTTTATTGTTTCTCCAGTCTTCAAAATTAAATTTTGTTCTGGTTCACCAATTGATAAATATTTTGTTTTTTCATGTTCAAAATTAATCCCCTTTTTCGTATTCGTCTATTAATTTTCTAATCATATATTCTAAATCTTCATAGTATTGTGCAATTAACAATTGATCATCTGCAAAATGTAAGTTAGATAAAGTTTTGTTGTTTGAAATAGGAATTCCCATGCTTGAACGCTTTCTCCTCCAATTCTTTAATATTTCATGTGCATAGGATATATTTTAAACAGAATATTATTGATAGCACGAAAACTAGTCAATAGCTACTAAACAAAAAAAGTCGGTTGAAAAACAGAGAGGAAAAAGGTACTTAAGTGTTTTGTCTTTGCCTATTTATAGCTATATAGATACCTAATATTAACTGTTTTCCGTGATTTAGTTTTCTGTGCGGTCCGACACATGTAAATAACTTACACGAGAAATTAGTGATGTGCCAATTTAAAGGTAACGCCCTGTAGAATGTATATGATAAAATTTAAGAAAGAGGTTGAAAGTGAGTTTTGAAATATTTATGAAGACTGTATTTGAGAAGGTGGAGTTTAGTTTGGTGCACAAATATTAGCTCATGGCGCAGAGTTTTGCCTGGGAGATGTGTTTAAATTACAGAAAGTCACCTCTCACAATTAATTATTACCGCTTGATGATCAAACAGAACCAAGACGTCAGACGCATGCCCTGATAACGTACTTCTTGATAACAAGACAAAAGAAAAAAGTCTGCGCACAGAAAACAAAGGAAGAAGCAACTTCAGATTCCAATATTAAACTGCTGCTCCGTGGAAGCTTCTCTATCTATCACATAAAACCATTTAATGTTTTTACTACCGTATCCACATGTGATTATCGATTTTTTGGATGAAGTTATTGAAAAAAGCACAGCTTTACGGAACTGAAGTTAATATTTGAAGATCAGAATGGAGAGTAATTTTATATATAAAAACGAGAGTGAATTTGTCTACAAAATAAATAAACAACTTTTATAATATTCATGATGTGATCCGTTGAGGTTTATAAACTGACATGTAAGGACTGCAACAAATTTTATATAGGAAGGACAAACAGGAGTTTTAACATCAGATTCAAAGAACATTTTCGAGACTTCATTCACGCAGAAGGGAAATCAAGTTATGCAAAACACGTTATCCATGAAGGACATCGCATGTTAAATATTGAAAGCACCCTAACAGTAATGCACAGAGAAAATAATCCAGCGAAAATAAACGTACTCGAAGAGATGGAAATCATGAAAGCAGCTCACAACAACGACAGCCTGATAAACGAAAACGAACCCAATACATGCAACCCCCTCTACCAGATCTTCAGTGAAACACCAGTTTTGAATCCTGCCGATGATGGGACAAGTCCCGAAAGCGCTACAGTTAAATGATTAATTAAGTTGAGGAGACGGACCTTTCAGGTGAATATTCCATAATTATATATTAATTTTAAAATAAATAAATTTAATCTAATGTGTGGCACTATTAAAAGAACCCTTAAAACACAGGAAAAGAAATAAAAATGAAATTTTATAAAGTAACGGCTGTTCCTGTATTGATGTATACATCAGAATGTTCGACAATCATTAAAAGACAAGAACAAAGATTGGAAGTAACTGAGATGAGATTTTTAAGAAATATAGCAGGATATATTCTGCTGGATAAGAAAAGAAATGGAGATATAAGAAAGGAACTAAATGTTATCAAACTTACAGACCCCGAATAATTAAATATAGGAACGACTGGAAAGAACATATTGATAGAATGCCAGAAGGAAGATTTCCAAAATTATTGCTAAATTATAAACCGGACGGAAGGAGAAATGTTGGTCGCCCACACAGAAGATGGTCTGAACAATTTTAACAATTCTAGCTTTCATGAAACCGGAACGAGCCAACAGGCTTAATCCCTGGATGATGATGATTATGATGTGAATTTGTCTGTTTCTTTGTCTGTCTGTCTGTCCTTTATTGACTCAAAAATACTTGACCGATTTGAATGGGATTTTCAACATCATTTTGACAATTGTTCTCGGACAATTAACGAATATAACATATTACCGTACGTACTATAGGGTCGGAGCTAAAAAAAAGGACATCTTTGCACTAAAAATTCGCCTGGAAAAAAATTAGAATTACAGAAATTAGAAAATGGATGAATGCAGAAAGAAATATAATGGATGAGACTGAACACAGAAGGCTAAAATGGTATGGACACGTTAGAAGAATGCAGGATGGAATACGTACCAAAAGTTGTCTATGCATCGAAAATTTAAAGAAGGAACATGTCTTACGCATGTTAATGAGCTGATCACATGAGAAGAGGAATCTATAAAATTGACTCAGCAATAGTGGAACGTCATTGATAGTCAAACTACACTGCTCAAAAAAAAATAGGGGATATTGTAGAATGACCTATTAAGACTATGTTTTTTGGAATAGTATTAGATGCAATCACTTTCTATTATTCCAAGATAATGTAAATAAGAGTTTGAAGTTGTTACGTAACCTCGGTACCACACCAGAGGGCAATGTCTGTACTGTTGATATGAAAGAACCAGGAGGAACAACATTCAAAATTCAATGAGGGAATTTGGTGTAACAGATGAAGGCACAGAGGGCAGAGAACGATGGATAACTTTAATGAAGGGAATTTGTGAATGTTTGTTGCAAACTGCTAGTCTATAAGTCCGTAGTAATTTATATTTATCTATTTAAGTCATGTTAATTACAAGATTGATTGGAGAAAACCCTCATTGACGAGAAAAATTCTCAAAATGAATGAATTCATATTTGAATGGGGAATGAAAGTGCGTCGTTGAAACTCCTTATAGGAAAACCAGAGGAAAAGTGCCTATTAGGCAGGCCAAGAATGAGGTGAGAGAATAACATTTACATGATAAGAGGAGGTAAATTATATAGGAGATGATTGGTAAACGTTCGTTCTGCAGATTAGGGATGTGTGTCCGCTCAGCCATGTAACTACTGGTTCGATAATGCCAGCTAATTAGTTAGTTGTATCATAATTCAGTTAAATAGTTGGAGAATTTGATATATAACAAAAATGTATATGCAGGAGGTTCTAGATTATAATCCCAATGGCTACCAACCTGATGGTATTTTTTCTGATTTTCTCGAGTCTTCGTGGCAAATGATAGGTTGAAATTCCATTAGCAGTACCTAGTTCTCATAATCACCGTTTCATTATGTCATTAAAATTAAATATTTTTTTTTACAAAATAAGTTAGGACCACATAAAATAGACCTTAATTGACACACAGCCTATTCGATACACCTAAAAATCTCATATGAGTATAGATGTTAAAGCGTCTATAAATATAAATTCTTATTAACCCATACTTGTTACTTATGTCACATTTTGTTTTATTTTGATGTTCATCTTAATTATCAATACTGATAGAATTCATACTAAAAATCCGTTTTTTATTTTTAAGATCTGTAGGCCTTTCGGAAACAGTATTCCATCATCAGAAAAAAGATATTTGCTACTAACTGTTATTATTTTGCGACGAATTTTGACACTAGCAGCCTTCCAGTGTCGTCAGTAGCTACTGACTTTTGTTTTGTAATTTCATATAGAGGGTTGTATGAGTTACACGTGTTTTGATTTAAAATTAAATCCTTGTTTTTAAAGAAGCAAACAACGGTTTTAAGTTTAAATGAGAACACACCCAACTCACGCAAACCTGCACTTGGTAGCAAATATCCTTATGCTGTTGATGGAGACCGGTTTCCATAACGCATACAGTTTTTAAAAAATAACCTAATTGAGGACGACGGCACCTGCCAGGTATCTGTTTTAATATTTTACATTGTGTCTCTTAATTATGTTTGTCTTTGATTATCACCTTTTACTTCTTTTGTGATATTCAATATTTCCCCTACCTCTTTCCTTTTACTAACTCCTACTACTGCTCTTATAAATCCTTATTTCCACACTACTCACTCGTACACCTACCACACTTCCAAATATTAATGTTTTCCAGAGAGAATCTAATAACACTTCTCCCATCCAACTAAAATCTAATTATATATGGACAAAAAGGGTTACAAAAGAGTAGTGAAGTGCATTCAATAACCTCTCCTACTTAAATCCCAACCTCATCTTCACGTGGTGCAACCTGTTTATAACAAACGAGGCTCTGGGGACCGAGTCACAGCGGTATAACTGTTACATAAGGATTAGAGTAAATGCTAATCCTCCTTCATGCCTGTCCAGAGGCTTTAGGTGGCAGCGCCACCACTGGACTTACTACTTTTCGGCTAGCAACCGACTGGTAGGAAATCAACTTCCTTTCAAGTCTCCAAAGATTCAAATCCGGAAGGATATACACGTTGACAACCAAGAAGATCTGTGAGTCGACCTTTTCGGAGATGGCGGGAGACCGTAACGGCCACTGGGCCTAATACTTGAAAGGCAGATGATGATATGGACAAAAAGTTATAAATATTATAGATACAACAAATAAGAGGACAACAAAAATAAATATTACAAAGTGTCCCAAATTGATGTATACACTCTTTGAAACGTTATTTCTCGGCAACGAAATGAGACAAAAATACAATTTTTGTTGTGTATGATCCACAGGTCACTGGAAAAGCATAGCAATACGTTCATCGATCTTCACGTCTTTATAAACAACAATGCCGGCGAGATTATCATTCGATGAACGTAAGTGGATACTGAAGTGTTATTGGAAAGTAGAGAATGTTGTTGAAGTGCAACGGCATTGGATGGTTGAATTTGGGACACCACCACCAACAAGGGTAACAATAACAAGAATCCGAGACAAGTTTGAACACGATGCCTGACTGCAACAGTATTCTCGTTATCAGTCTAACGTCTCTTTCTTCTGCACCGACCTTTCAACACATCTTGCACCGTTCCATCGTGTTCAAACTTGTCTCGGATTCTTGTTATTGTTATCCTTGTTGGTGGTGGTGTTCCAAATTCAACCATCCAATGCCGTTGCACTTCAACAACATTCTCCACTTTCCAATAACACTTCAGCATCCACTTACGTTCATCGAATGATAATCTCGCCGCCATTGTTTTTTATAAAGACGTGAAGATCGATGAACGTGTTGCTAAGCTTTTTCAGTGCCTTGTGAATCAAACACAACAAAAATTGTATTTCTGCCTCATTTAGTTGCTGAGAAATAACATTTCAAAGATTGTATATATCAATTTGGAACACTCTGTATTAATATTTAAGTCAAAATTATTCAATATATGAAACGCTATTCAATTTATCTCCAGTAGTTTAAGTCCTTAACCTTAAATTGACATTTTTAATAACTCAACAATAAAAAGTGACTTAATACTAATAAAATTCATATCAAATTCCGTTGAGGTGAATAGTCATAAGATAAAAATTGAAATACACCTTTTGGCAGGCGCCGTCGTCCTCAACTTTGTTACAATGATGTATATTAAATATTAACTGGAGGCCTTTCGGAAGTTAACTTCCATAATCAGCAGGTTGAGCTTCTGCTACTAGTTGTCGTTTACGACGATGTGAACTCCATGTGTTTGTAGCAGCAACTGACTTGTTTTGACGATCTCCTATAATGGTTAACTTTTATCTTATAAAAAGTGACTTACCCGGTTCTTAAAACGCTCAGTTGGTAGTCGAAGATTGAGGCGGGAGAATAAAATTAACCATGATTTGAGGAAAGTAGGTTATACAGGGAATGACTGCAAAATATTAGCTCAGGAGAGGGGTGTGTGTAGAGAGGTTATGTCCGCGCAGCCATTAACCTATAATAATAATCTTCTTCTTCTTCCTTCCAAGTATTAGGCCAAGGCCTGTTACGATCCTATAGAAAATTTTCCCTCCACCCCTCAGGGGTCCTCATCTAGGGGATATGTGGATGGCGACCACAAGGTGCCCAAGCTGAGCAAAACATTTCTTCCACTTACTTGTGTTTTGCACTCTTTTAACTTTACTATCTAACCTCTCTTGGTTAACTCTTGTTTTTTTCGACCCCGACGCTATTAGGGCATCCGAGGGCTAGGGAATCTTTCCTTTCTTCCATTTCTTCCTTCCTTTAGTTTCTTTTCTTCTCCAGAAATGCCTGACCAGAGGCTATAAGATGGCGGCCCCATCACTGGTCTTGCCTTCCTTTGGCCAGTAACCAATCGAAGGGACTATAATTATGCTTTCAAGTCTTATAATAATAATATAATAATAATAATAATAATAAATAATAATAATAATAATAATAATAATAATAATAATAATAATAATCTTCTTCTTCTTCCGAATAATAATAATAATAATAATAATAATAATAATGATAATAATAATAATAATAATAATAATAATAATAATAATAATAATATAGTTTTATTTTACCTGGCAGAGTTAAGGCCTTAAGGTCTTGACTACCACTTAACTAGGTAAAAAAATACAAAAAAATATTCTTACATCAAAATTACAACAAAAATAAATATACCCACTTAGAAACATTACATCGACTTGAAACTTTGTATACGTGTAAAGGACCTGTTACAATACAATAATTTCATTTTTTTTTCTAAAATTCTGGCCAGAAACATCAGAAAATAAAAAAAGTGTCTTTGTATCTATGTAACGGTATCTTTGAACACGATTTTTACCCATTTAGAAACATTACATGCTATGTCTGTAATATGATTATTATTTACAAAATGTTTTGATTTAATCTAGATTTAACGAACGAAATATAAAATGTCCAAGATATAAAGATAAAAACTATTAATAACATAGAATAAATTTAGTTCTCGAGAAAAACTATTTGTTTAACAACAGGTAATTGTACAAGCGTAACTTAAAAGTGCCAAGTGTGCGGCAACCCCTGATATCTTGAGGAAGGGAATTTCAGGAGCGGGCAGAGGCTACTGTGAAAGAAGTAGAATAATCGAAAGTGCTACGAAGACGAATTATCAGCACACTATTACCTTGTGATCTAGTTTCACTATTGTGTTAAGAAGACAACTTCACTACAGGGGCATCTCATTACTTTCAACTTCGTACAAAATTCTAACAAATATATTAGTCAGCAAACTTACTCCCTATATTGATGACATTCTATGAGATCATCAATGTGCATTTAGAAGAAACAGGTCTACAACAGATCAGATTTTTAGTATAAGACAGATTTTAGAAATGAAATGGGAATATAATGGTACTGTACTGTATGTAGACTTCAAAAAAAGCATATGATTCAATTAAGAGGGAGAAGTTATATAGTATCCTGCTGGAGTTCGGAATTCCTAAAAAGTTAGATAGACTTATACGAATGTGTGTAAATGGCTCAAAGAGTAGGGTGCGTGTAGGCAAACAGTTTTCGGACACTTTCGAAATCCAGAATGGATTGAAGCAAGGAGATGCACTATCTCCTCTACTATTTAATTTTGTACTAGAGCATGCCACTAAATCTTTAGAGAATGGGGAATGCTTACAACTGAATGGTATCAATAAGCTGTTAGTTTATGCTGATGATGTAGTACTACTGGCCGATAGCGAGGAGATTCTGAAGGCCAACACGCACACACTATTGAGTAACACTAAGAAATTAGGACTGGAAGTAAATATCAATAAAACTAAATATATGGTCACACGTAGAAATTCATTAAATAATGGAAATGGACAGCTAATGACAAATGAAAGAAATTTTGAGGAAGTGGCTGAATTCAAATACCTAGGAACAATAATCACAAATAGGAATGAGATGAACAAAGAAATTAAACATAGGCTCAATTCTGGAAATGCATGCTATTATGCATTGCAGAGACTCTTGATGTCCCAACTCCTTTCAAAAAACGTTAAACTGAAAATATATAAAACTATTATTCTACCAGTTATATTATATGGGTGCGAAACATGGACTCTTACTTTAAGGGAGGAAAGGAGATTACGAGTATTTGACCAAAGAGAGATGAACAGACAGGCGAATGGAGAAGACTACATAACAATGAGCTACATGGTCTTTATAGGAAGCCAGATATAATAAGAACAGTTAAGTCTCGAAGGACATGTTGCGCGTATGGGGAATGAAATACGTGCATGGAAGCTTCTTGTAGGAAAGCCAGAGGGAAAACGCCCAGTTGGTAGACCAAGAATGAGGTGGGAGAACAACATTAACTATGATTTGAGGAAGTAGAATATACAGGGAATGATTGGAAAGCATTATCTCAGGATAGGGATGTATGGAGAGCTTATGTCCGCGCGGCCATGAACCTACGGGTTCGATAGTGCCAGTGATTAAGTAAGTAAGTAAGTAAGACAACTTCTGAAATCTGAACGTCGGGTAGCTAGGAGTGTAGGGATTCAGAAGCTTGAAAAGAAGTGAAAGAGAGTGCAATTTAGTTTAGTTAGTTAGTTAGTTACATGGTTATTTACATGTAGCCTTGAAGTGTTAGTTGCTCTGTGATCTGGTGCTTAAATCATTATCTGATAAAAATAAATTAAAGCGACCACATGCGTAATAAAGATATCCGCAAAGCTCTCAACACACCAGCAATAACTGAAATCATCCAAATATACCAAAATAATTGGCATGAACACCTCCTTAGAATGCCAAACAATAGACTGCCTCTGCCAGTGTTAACTTACGCATCAAAAACTTGGACCATGTTGAAATCTGATGATGATTTATTAAGGCGTTTTGAAAGGAAGATACTGAGATCCATTTTTGGTGCCGTGAAAGAAAATAATGCATGGAGAAAGAGATACAATAATGAATTGTATAAATTGTACAATCAGCCAGATATTTTGAATTTTGTTAAAGTTAATAGATAGGCATGGGCTGGATACATTATTCGCATGGACAACAAAAGAATTACAAAAAGAATTTACAATGAACAATCACTATTGGCCAGAAAAGTTGGAAGACCTAAATTAAGATGGGAGGATGGGATAATTCAAGACATTAAAATTTTAAAAATAAAAAACTGGACGAATGAAGCGCAGAACAGGGAAGTCTGGCACAGGTTTCTGAAGGCGACCAAGGCCCACATGGAGCTGTCGAGCCAATTATGATGATGATGAGATTGCCTCTGTAGCTATTCAGCAGATCTAAGAAGCGATGGAGGGATCAATTTCTATCTTGAAGTGGAACAGGCCAATGGCCTAATCCATGACTGCAATTGATGATGATGATGATGATGAAATTAAAGCGAGAGGCTGGTTAGGGATGAATTTAACAGAATTATAAAACATAGAACAAGAGACTATAAGGTTCATAGTCTGCTTGGTTCTCACAACTTATTATTTTTTTAATTTAAAGTTTCACTTGTTATGTAACCTACATTTCCTATGCGGAAACCAGAGTTTGTAGAATTTTCACTTGATCCTGTGCTAGAGTTAAGAAACATCCTCATTGGAGGAAGTAAACTGTAATTACACGCTAGAATAGGGATCATTACAAACCCATAAATTACTAGAGGCGCGTTTCCAAGAACACTTAGTTTCTAGCAGGTGCTAAAGCAAAGGAGACGTCTCGTCTGATCATCCACCGTTCACACATGAGTGCTTTGTAAATATTATTCCCAACTCGACACAAACTTGCAGTTCACTACAGCCCCCCCCCTTTAATTCTCTTCTTTCAATAGCCTATAATCAACATTGATCTATTTATAAAACGAAGAATTGAACCATGGTCACAGTTTTTCATCAACGTGGGACAGTATCGTCAATTCCGGGATTTTCAAAGTAATTTAACAAGAGGTTGTGTTTTTCTTAAAAAAATCACGCGCGAGTGATTTTACCTAATGGAAAACGAAAACTCAACTTCGTTTTGGATTCGGAGTGACTGTTTAGCGAATAATACATAATAATAATAATAATAATAATAATAATAATAATAATAATAATAATAATAATAATAATAATAACAATAATAATAATAATAATCAATTGAGTTGGTGTTTACTTGATGAAAATCCACATTCATTAATTAAATAAAAATAAAACTTAGTTTTACTTGATTTTCATATTTATTAAGATATAATTCAGTGACAGCTGTTTCGGTACACTGTACCTTCTTCAGACATGTTAACAAATTATGAATTGTGTTATTATAGTACATAACAACTGATCTAAGCAAGAATCAACAATAATTTATTTAATTTTTATAATTTAACAAAGGCGATTCATTCAAATCAAGTTGAGAATTTAACAGTTTATTACTACTTTTCAATTTAATTATTTATTTGGAGTGTGTAGAAATAAATAAATTAAAAAGTAGTAATAAACTGTTAAATTCTCAACTTGATTTGAATGAATCGCCTTTGTTAAATTTAAAAATTAAAAAAAAATTATTGTTGTATTGTTGCTTAGATCAGTTAATATGTACTATAATAACACAATTCATAATTTGTTAACATGTCTGAAGAAGGTACAGTGTATCGAAACAGCTGTCACTGAATTATATCTTAATAAATATGAAAATCAAATAAAACTAAGTTTTATTTTTATTTAATTAATAGTAATAATAATAATAATAATAATAATAATAATAATAAATAATAAATAATAATAATAATAATAATAATAATAATAATAATAATAATAATAATAATAATAGCTTTATTTTACCTGGCAGAGTTAAGGCCTTAATGCCTTGTATTTTAAAAATGCAAAAAATAGTCTTACATAAACGATTACATGTTAATTTTATTATATAAAACTTTCCTCGTTAGAGGATTGCCTCAAGGACAAAGTGATACAGACAATTAATTTTTGTAATTGATGAAATACATTTTGTAAATATATTATTTTAAATTCAACTTGTAGGCCTAATTAAAGTATACATACTATAAAGTAATTTTGTAAATATGGTTTCTTAAAATTGTAATTGATCCTCTAATGGCAGCGATGGTAATTCTAGAAAGATACACCCTGTCCAAATCTAAGGAATTCCAAAATTTGGCTAAGAATCCTGGTATATTACCTCTTGCCCCGATCATCAATCATGTGACAATTATACTATCTAGTTGGTATTTATCTTTATAATAGTCTATTGTTGGCTCATATATATACAATTATTATTTATAATGTATTTTGATTTACTCTAGATTTAACGAATTAAATATAATATGTACATAAGAAGCTAAAAGTATTTGAATCAGTCATTTCGAAAATGGATTATCTACAGCTGATACAATTTTACAGGAGATGAAAAAATGGGTTGTAAGGGGTAGTGACGTGTGTATAACCTCTCCTACCCAATTCTCATCCTCACCTTCTCGTGGTACAACCCGTTTTCACAAACGAGGCTCTGAGGACCGAGTCACGGCGGTATAACCGTTCCATCAGGTACTGAGTAAATGCGGTATCCTAATGTCTGTCCAGAGACTAAAAGGTAGCAGCCCTACCACTGGACTACTTAGCGTCGGGCCAGTAACCTGTCCTAAGGAACTTCAAAACTACTTTCAAGTCTCAACACGAAAAAATCCAGAAGGAATTGAAATATGACGACCCACAGCAAAGAAAAATGGTTAAAAGAAAACGGCACAATGATTATCAACCTGCAGGAAGAAGAAGACCAGGACGTCCACTCAAAAGACTTCTGGATGGTGTTTCTCTTGAGACCGAAACAGGTCAACAAATGGCCTAAATTCGTGAATGTACTATGATGATGATGATGAAAAAAAACTGATTGAACTTGTTCAGGATAAAGCATTGAACCTGAAATTGATACTGAATAAAGTCAGAAAGTGGTAAAGGAATAGTGTAGTGGATTCATTCTCACGCGGAAACGATGGATGTAGGTATCCAAATATGGAATAATGAAATAAGTGAATTTCAGAAAAATTGGAGATGATCCCTTTTCAAAATGACTGATACAATTATAATGTTTAATATTTACCAAATGTGATGTTATGAATTCCGAAAAATAATAACACATTAGCCTGCATATTAGAACATATAGGGATATTATGATCTTGATGAAGATTTTCGGGCTGTAGGCCGTGGTCGGTAGGCTTGTAGTTCCCCGACGTTTCGCCAGAGACTGCGTCTGGCATCCTCAAGGGTTGTCTTAAGACTGGAAATTCTGTCCGCTGTCTGTCCTATTTATATAATAACACATTAGCCTGCATATTAGAACATATAGGGAAATTATGATCTTGATGAAGATTTTCGGGCTGTAGGCCGTGGTCGTTAGGCTTGTAGTTCCCCGACGTTTCGCCAGAGACTGCGTCTGGCATCCTCAAGGGTTGTCTTAAGACTGGCAATTCTGTCCGCTGTCTGTCCTATTTATACGTTCACTGCGATATGTGTTCGTAAGTTGTATCTGCCTTCTGATTGGTCAGCGTTATGGACTTCCATTGCTCCAGTGTATTTTAGGACAGACAGCGGATAGAATTGCCAGTCTCAAGACAACCCTTGAGGATGCCAGGCGCAGTCTCTGGCGAAACGTCGGGGAACTACAAGCCTCACGACCACGGCCTACAGCCCGAAAAATCTTTATCAAGATCATTATAGCAACTCCGGCCGTGAAAGTCTACGTGATTACATATAGGGAAATGTTTAACCTCCATCATTTTATCTCTATTTTGGTTTTTATATTGACAGTTCTTCTCCTTGCCTTTCTCGTCAACAGAATTATCCCCCCGGTCCAACCGAGGCTTCTTGAATTAAAAGCAACTCTAAAATGCTGCCGGACGGGATGCCAGCCCGAAGGTGTAAAGTGATGGGGTTTCCATCCGTGCATAACATACTCTGATAGTGATGTTATTGTTATACCACCAATATTCGGTCCCCAGAGCCTCACTGTATTAACCGACTTGCACCACAGGTAGGTTGAGGTTAGGTTTTGGATAGGAGAGATGACATACCGGTAATGAACTAAACGTATCAAATAAAATAACACTGAGCAACAAAAAAGTTACTTTTGTTTTGTCTCAGAAAGAAAAATATGTGATTCTGATAGTATTTTTTCTCCTGAATTCAAATATGATATCGGTTTTTCTCCATCATGCAAGGTTTCTGCATTTATAATTTTAATATTTTCTACATTCGTAACTACACAATATTCGAACATTCGGACTCGCCTAAAAAGTAAGGAATGACGATTTTTTCTGCTATATTTTGCCTGTGGAGCATCCCTCTTGATGGTCCAACAATAATCGGCCAGCATATTAAGATTTATTTAAGATTTAAGATTTATTTAGCCTGGTGGAGTTAAGGCCATGTGGCCTTCTCTTCCACTCACCAGTACAAACATATATTACATAAGAATATAACAATCTTAATTAACTCTAATATTAAACACTAAGTAAAAATTTGATCAAAAGATAATATCTAATATACATATTACGATCTATAATACAACCAGTTAATATTAGTTAAAATTAAGACTAAAACTAATAATAAAATGTATACAAGCAAGACATATTAAATTGTCCCTGTCTAGTGTATATAAAAAACAGGAAAATAATGAGATATAGAAAACTAATTTTACGATTATACAATATTTAAAACAAAACAAATAAAAATATTTGTTATTCTTAATATTATTTACATAAATAATTAAATATATTAATATTGCTAAAAGAATACTATCAGTGAGGTGTATAAGTTAGTTTGTTATTAAATAATTCTTTAGTTTGTTTTTGAAGGATGTTATAGTTTGACAGTCTCTGACATAGGGTGGAAGGGAATTCCATGTTTTGGTAAGTGACACCGTAAAAGATAATGAATAATATACAGTGTGATGAGGCGGGATATAAAGGACAATGTGCTGATGGGATCGAGTGTCAAGATTATGTGTGTCGGATAGTCTGATGAAGCGGCGGCGTGATAAATAATTAGGCGATGATGTGTGAAGTATTTTATAGAGAAGGGATAGGGAATGGACAGTTCTACGATCTCTTAGACGAAACCACGATAATTGTTCCAGGGACGTGTGTAACATGGTCAAATTTGCGAATACCACAAATAAAACGTGCGCAAGAATTATGAACACGTTGAAGTCTTTGAGTGGAAATAATATTTAAGTCTGTAAAAAGAGTGTCACAATAATCAAAATGGGGCATTGCAAGTGTTTCTACTAACATTTTCCTAAGGGCGAATGGCAAACAATTTCGTACACGATTTAATGAATGTATTATTGAGAAGACTGTTTTGCATGTATGGTTTATTTGTGTATTCCAATTTAAGTTTTTGTCAATAAATACTCCTAGAATTTTTACTGTCTCACTATAAGGGATTTGAACTCCGTTTAGTGACACATGCGAAACTGTGTTTAGGTTAATTGTAGATAATAGTCTCTGATGACCCATAATGATTGATTGTGACTTTGTAGGATTTAATTGCAGTCCATATTTAACTGTCCAAGTCATTAGTGAGTCAAGATCCTCGTTAATTTTGGCAACAGCGTCATTTAGTGAATATTTGTCTGTGTGGATGTAGATTTGCATGTCGTCTGCAAATAAATTATGTTTGCAATGCTTTAGGGAGTTAGATATGTCATTTATGTAGATTGAAAAAAGCAAAGGTCCAAGTACCGAACCCTGTGGAACCCCAGCTTTACGGAAGGACCAAGAAGAACATAATGTATGATTTCCTATAACAGATTGCTGGCGCTCATGAAGGTAGGAATTGAACCATTTCGTGGCACTATCAGAGAGTAAGAGGTTTTTAAGTTTATGCAACAATAAGTCCAAGTCTACCGTGTCGAATGCTTTACTAAAGTCCAGTAATGTAAGAATGGTAAGTTTTCGATTATCAGCAGCTTCGCGTATGTCTTCGCAAATATTTAGTAGAGCAGTATTTGTATTGTGTCCTGTCCTGAAGCCTGACTGAAATTGATCTAGAAGGTTGTAATCATTTAGGTATTCAGTCAGTTGTTTATGGACTAATCGTTCCAGAGCTTTTGAAAGAGTAGGTAAAATGCTAATGGGTCGAAAGTCGTTCGGGGTTGAGGGCGTTTTAACTTTAGGCAGTGGACGTACGAGGGCTTGTTTCCACAATGAGGGATATGTAGAAGTTTGTAGTGAGGAGTTTAAAAATATGAGTTATAGTAGGTAGTATAGCTTCGATTATTTTATTCAGTAAAGTAATATTTATACGGTCAGTTCCTTCTGCTTTGGTTTTTATTCGCATGATGGCTTTCTTTACGTCGTAGTCTGTAACATATGAGAAGTGGAAATGTTCTCTGTGGGGTTGATTTGTCAGTGATAATTCATTTATTGTTTGTTCTTTATCCTTTGGAGTAGTAGTTATACCTGTGAAGTGATTATTGAGTGTGTCCAGGGAAACAGGTAATTTGTCTACCTGTGTGTCTTTTCTCCCAATTCCCATTCTATTCAAGTTTTTCCAGATTTCTGAAGTATTTAATATATTAGGATTCCATTTGCTTTGATATCTCTTTTCCATAGCTTAAACCGTTTGAGTTAGCTCATTTGGTTTTATTTTACAATGAACAAATGGACGAAAAAACGTTTATTAAAAAATAATTATTAAATCCATTAATTGAAATTGAAATATAAACAAAATTGTGGGTAATGGAGAAATTACGAATACATGTTTGAAAACACGATAAAAAAACTGCATTAAGTACAACTATTGGTACTCATGAGACAAAAATCATGTTGACCAATGTTATTAATTTTAATAGAACCGCGGGAATAATCAATTCAGCAGTGAAGTCTTCACTAATCCAGAGAGATACCATAGTACAGTTATACAAAACTTAGTAAGACCTGCACTTTGCTACGGCAGTGAGGTATGGACTTTGAGAAAAGGAGAGGAGTACATGATAACTTGAAGTGAAATGAGAGTCATGAGATATATAGCGAGGTACACCAAGTGGGATTACAAACGAAATTATGATACCTTGAAGGAACTACGTTAGGACCGGTCATGCATGAATACCAGAACAACTGGATGAATCATTTGCGACGAATGAGTTCAGATAGAGTTCCCGAAGTCATTCTTCGATATTGCCCAATAGGGAAGAGATCTTTAGATCGTCCAAGGAAGCGCTGGATACAAAATTCAACAGTGAGATGAATGAATGAATGGAATTTATTGCCCTTTTTTTAACAGATACATATGTATTTATATTGCGCACGAGCCTGCTTGGCCGTACGTGCATTATTTGTCCATGAACAAAAGAAGAAAAAAAAAACAGAAATAATCATAATACATAAACAAATCCCTACATGGCTACATGTGTGTATCAGAACAATGAACACATATGAATAAAATCTGTGTCTACAACTTTATACACATTAATACACATCTACACTCATCCATGGAAAGACCATGTGTGTAGATATAAAAAAGTCTCATTCTGTATATTAATAATTAAAAAAAGTGCTATAAAACAAATTAGGGAAAAAAAAAGAGAGATAGAAAAAACGCCCACATACACATGCGCGCGCTCATACCCCCTCCCCCATCCTTACTTACTCACTGGCACTATCGAACCCGTAGGTTCATGGCCGCGCGGACATAAACTCTCCATACATCCCTATTCTGAGCTAATCCTTTCCAATCATTCCCTGTATAATCTACTTCCCTCAAATCATAGTAAATGTTATTCTCCCATCTCATTCTTGGTCTACCAACTGGGCGTTTTCCCTCTGGCTTTCCTACAAGAAGCTTCCATGCAAGTCTCCCATTCCCCATACGTGCAACATGTCCTGCCCATCGCAGTCTACGAGACTTAACTGTTCTTATTACATCTGGCTTCCTATAAAGACCATGTAGTTCATTCCTCCCCCACCCTGCAGACATCAAATGCACTATCAGGCTATTCAACTTATCAAGACTACAGCAGTGAGATTCTAACAGGCTTATAGACCCAAGACTTGTATGGATGAAGAACAAGGCATTAACAGCTTCAAAATTGTACCGGGACTTTTTTCCACTTTCCAAAACAGAGACCACTGTATAAGGTACCGTATTTACAGCTTTATTTTTATCTACCGTGGCATTTAACTCTCTCGCCAGCCAACAAAACATCTCATACCAACTGTAAAAAAAAGTTGTAATGGCGTCTACAATTCCTCGGTGTCTAAAAGAAGGTGAACGAAGAATTGAAATTCTATTGCCTACTCAAGGCTTCGTCTACAAGATCGTAGAACCGTCCATTCTCTATGCCTTCTCTATAAAATATTACACACATCATTACCTTATTATTTATCACACCGCTTCACTAGACTCTCTGATACACATAAATTACATACCCGATCCCTTTAGAACAGTGTCCTTTATATCCCTCCTCATCACACTACCTATTATTCGATATATTTTACAGTTTCTCTTACTAGAGCATGGAATTCCCTTCCACCCTATGTCAGAGACTGTCAAACTTTACGATCTTCCAGAAACAAATTGAAAATAAAATTATTAACATAAACAACTCACTAATATTACTTTTTAAAAATTAATAATTTGTTTTTTCATTATTTAATAAAATAGTTTTAAGATTTGTTATATTATTTACCTAATGCCTTGTATAAAAAAACGATAGATTAATTCATCATAGTTTATTACTTCCTTTGTATTTTTTCTTTCTTTTCTTTTTATGTATAGTAGATTTGAGCTGTTATTCCTTTCTGTATTCATTCTATCGTTAATTTAATTTTAATTGTATTTAATTCATCATCATCATCATCATCATGAACAAATTCGTTTTAGGCCATGTGGCCTGTACGGTAAACCTAGCGAAGATGGTCTTGATCTTTCCACCGATGTTTTGGTCTTCCTTGGTTCCTATGTCCAGTTGGGGTATATTGGAATGCCAATTTTGGAAGTCTATTTCTTGCCATTCTTCTCAGATGATTTTTCCATTCTTGTTGGTATCTTTGGATATCTTCATTTAAACTTGCTACTCCAAGTTTTCCTCTGATAGTAGTGTTCCTTTGGTGATCCAGTCTATTAACTCCTAACAATGATCGTAAGAAGCGCATTTGGCTTACTTGAAGTTTATGAGAGTTTCTTTTATTTAAAATCCAAATTTCACTTCCGTATTTTAGAGCAGCTTTTGATGTGACGTTATGTAATCTTAGTTTTGTCTCTGTCCTCATCTGTTTACCAAAATGTCTTCGTATTACCCCATTCATTTTATTATATTTTTTGTAATTTTGAATCAATGTCACTCTTATACTCTGCAAATACACTTCCTAAGTAAGAGAAATCTGACACTTGTTCTATAATTTTTCCATCAATCTCAATTTTCACCCTTTGTATGTTTTTTCCACACATTGCCATTGTTTTGGATTTTGATGTGGAAATTTTCATATTATATTTGCTGGCAATTTTGAATAATTGATATGCTGCTATTTGTAAGCTATCTTCGGAATCTGATAATATTATTTGATCATCAGCATATAATATTGTTTGAATTATTTTATTCCTAGTTATTGAAATTCCACTGTTTACTGTTTGTTTCCATTCTTGCACTATTCTGTTAATATATATATTAAATAAGAGTGGAGATAGTCCACATCCTTGTCGAACACCTTTGCCTGTGTTTATGTGTTCTGTTATTTCTCCATCTTTGTATTTAATTGTATTGTATTATTAGACATTATTTCCATTATTATTCATTTTGACAGACGATTAATCGTTTAGTATGACTATTATTGTAATTTTTTGTATTTATATGTAACATATGTTTGTCCGGGTGAGTGGAAGAGAAGGCCACATGGCCTTAACTCCACCAGGCTAAATAAATCTATTCTATTCTATTCTAAAGGGCAGAGGCTGGAATGGAGTAAACCTAGACGTTATGGAAATGTCAGCGGTTGTTTCTTTCTTGACGTGGAGTGTGTACGAGAGGTTGGAAAACCCTGATTGAGTGAGGCAGAGTCACAATGGAGTCTGCACTGTAGCTAATGTGTACTGTAAGCCACATTGATCTCTTCTACTCACATTTGCATATTCTAAGCGCACGCTAATGACTTACAGACTCGCATTTAAGTTCAGGAACGTAACAAGCCATTCTCCGACTTAAGGCTGCTTGTCGACATAGGAGTGCGCAACTTTGTGCTCATTAATTACTGGATTACTTACCTCACTCATAGTTCATTGTAGCATTTTAATAAAATCATCAAATAATAATATATTTTTATATTTAGAGGCATTGAATATATGGCTAAGAAACTAAAAGAAGAATATGAAAACTGGGGACTTTATATATCTATCTATCTTCGGGTTTTTACAGCTGCTGCCGTCTTCCCGTGCCAAACCTCCAAAGCCTACGGTCTTGGGCATCTTCGATGCTTAGTCCTCTAGCATGCATTACTGTCTTCATGTTTTCCTTCCATGTTAACCTTGGTCTTCCTCTTTTCTTCTTTCTGTTCGGATGCCATTCATATAGTTGCTTCGGCCATCGCTCATCTTCCATTCTTAAAACATGTCCTAACCACTTTAATTCCTTCTCCTCAATTCTTTCAACTATGCTTTCTTCTGCTTCCATTATGTTTCTAATTTCCTTATTTGTGACACGTTCTAATTTAGACTTTCTGGCACTTCTTCGTAAATAATCCGTTTCTAGAGCTATTAGTCTATTCTTGTAGTACTTATTGATTGTCCATACCTCACTTCCGTACATTGCAACAGATTCCACCAATGTTTTACCAATATACTTTTTTGTGTCTTTCCAAATATGCTTATCCCACCATATGGAATTTAACAATGATATTATTTTCTACTCAACTCAATTCTATGTTTTATGTTCTCTTTGCCTATACCTTCGATGTTATCCATAATCATTCCCAAATATTTAGTTTGTTTCACTTGCTTTATTTGGATTCCTTCTTCCAATATTAAATTTTCTCTTTCATTGCTATTTATTGCCAGATATTCTGTTTTTTGTAAATGTACTGTGAGACCCCATGATTCATATGTGTTTTTCAACCTTTTTATCATGAATCCCATATCAAATTTGTCTTGCGCTAAAACCAGTTGATCATCGGCAAATTGTAATGTCAGCAAAACTCTGTTGCCTATTGGGATCCCGGGACTTTTTATAAACATTGAAAAAACGAAATATATGTGTATAGGAAAATAAATGCAAAATATAAATTTCAACAATGGAGAAGAACTAAAACCTAGTATTGAATGCACTTATTTAGGAACAAAATTAGACCATTCAGGCGATAACACAGTGGAAATTAAAAATAGAATCGCACAAACAAACAAGCAATAAATGCTTTAAACTCTGTTTGGTGGAGCAAAAATATTACAAAAAATAGAAAATTACAAATGTATCAAACCACAATTCAGACCATTTTAACATATGGTGATGTTTTAAGAAGAAAAGCTGGAAAATCTAGAATGGATAGAATACGAAATAAAGAAATAAGGGAAATTATGGGTGTACATCACAAACGTTATAGGAAATAAAAGATTACAGTGGTAAGGCCATGTCAAAAGAATGCCAGAGCAAAGATTGCCTAAAATGGTTATGGAATGGATCCCAATAGAAAGGAGGAAGAGAGAAAGACGAAGAAAACTTGAATAGCAGCTATGAATATCAGAGGAATGGAGGGAGATCAATGGATGGACAGAGAGGAATGGCGTTTAGTTTCTGGAACACGGCGGCAGCTGCCATCATAACGAATGATGATGATGATGATGATGGTTTAGAGGCAAAATGTTCAGGTATTATTTACTTCAATTACATGTTGAGATGCTTGAACATAGTTCTGGGGTCACCAATTGGCGGACCGCGGTCCCGATCCGGACCCTTGGGCTTTTATTTCCGCATCGGTTAAATATCGAAGTAATACACATTTCTTAAACCGGTCAAACATAAAATAAAACCTTCCTTTTCTTATTAAACATAATTTGTTGGATTTTAATCCTGTTTATTTCCAAAATCACTCCTCTGAGTAAGACGTATTGGATGTGCATTCACTGTCTATCCATGTCTTGGCTGGTCTTCCTCTTGTTCTTCTCCCGTCCATTGGTCTATCTTCTTTAGCTCTTTTTGCAATCGGTTTTCTTCCATTCTTTCTATATGACCTTTCCTTTATTTTCGTCTATCTATAATAAATTTGGTTATGTCTTGAATATGACATTTGCCCCTAATTTCTGTGTTGTGTATTTTTTCAAATAATGTTTTCCCCTGAATAGTTCTTAAGATTTTCATTTCACATGTGCTTAATATTTGTTTAGTTTTTGTTATATCAGCCCTAGTTTCTGTTCCATATACGATCTATCCATCCATAATAATTCTGTCTGAAGGCAGGTCCTTCACAGCAATCATAGCATTTTCATGCTATGTTTGCTGCTTTACTAGGGAATTGTAGGTGTGGTAGCTCCCCGTTGCTTTCCACACAGGTGAAGGATGATGATGATGATGATGATAATGATAAGGCTGATGATGATGGCCATATGATTTCGGGGATCGTTTGGGCCTTAACGTTTTCCTGACATTTGTCTTACAGGTGAGGAAAAACCCCGATAAAAACCTCACCCAGAAAATCTGCCCCGACCGGCGATCGAACCCGGGTCTGCTGCGTGACAAGGCAGCACGATACCTCGAGACCACAGCGGTAAAATACGGCAATTCAATTAGAGTGAGATTCTTTCAATTTCAACGAAGAAATATTGTTATTTCGTTCAGTTTATTTTGTTTAGTCATACTTACGTTGTTTTTATTTTGTTTGTTGCAATTGTTTTAGTTTTTACGCCCGCTCAACGACTTATTAAGGTGTGCGAATTAGTACAATCCCTCATGTTGCGTAATGGATTGGTTCTGGTTGCATTCCTCTCATCGGCCAACAGTAATGAAATTCCAACGCAAAATATGACTCGACAAAGAAAACTACGAGTATGAATCAGTCAAATAGGTCTCGTTCGAATTTTTAACTCAAGAACAATAGATTACGAATTTCAAACTCTATTACAACAGGAAGGAATTAAACACATGCTCAATTCGGGAAACGCATGCTATTATGCATTACAGTGGCTCTTGTACCAACTTCTTATAAAAACATTAAACTGAAAATATATAAAATTCTTACTCTCTACAAAAATTTGAAAAACTTTCAGATGTTACTCGAAAAAGGAGAATTATTTTACGGTCTTCTTAGAATTAAATCTGGTTGATTAACCAAACAAATATTCGATTTTTACGTAACCACAAAACAAAACCCAACTGGTTTAAAGAAACTGAAAAATACTTAATAGAATTGAAGATTACAGAAAATTCACTAATCGATCGAGCAATATGAAAACATAATGTTCCAAGATAACTAAACAAAAATCCAAACATATTATTTCGGAAGAAGAAAGGAAAAGAAGATCATAAAGAATGAAAAAATACTAGTTATTAAGAAAGGAACAACACACAGAGAAATGATCGATCCAACGTATCCCAGAGAGGATGAAACAAATATAAAATAAATAAATAAATAAAAACTATTATTTTCCCAGTTATATTACATTGGAATGGATCCCAATAGAAAGGAGGGAGAGAGGAAGACCGAAGAAAATTTAGATAGAAGGGATAAAAGCAGCTATGAATATCAGAGGATTGGAGGAAGATTAATGGATGGACAGAGAGGAATGGCATTAGGTTTTCGGAAGACGGCGGTAGCTGCCATGATACCGGACGATGATGAAGATATATTATATGGATGCGAAACATGGATTCTTACTTTAAGAGGATAGAAAAATTAGGAGTATTTGAGAATACATGTCTTAGGATATTTTTAGAACCAAAGAGAGATGAACAAACAGGCGAATGGAGAAGACTACAAAACAGTGAGCTACATGATATTTATGGAAAACCAAATGTAGGATAATAAGAACAGATAAGTGTCGTAGGGTACGATGGACAGGACATGTTGCACGAATGGGGAATGAAAGAGGGACATGGAAACTCCTTGTAGGAAAACTTGAGGGAAAGCAACCAGTAGGCAGGCCAAGAATGAGATGGAAAAATAACATTAACCCATGATTTGAGGGAAGTAAATTATTTAGGAGATTATTAGAAAACATTAGCTGAGGATAGGGAACTATCAAGATGTTATATCCGCGCGGCCATGAGCCTACGGGTTCGATAGTGCCAGTGAGTTAGTTTTATTGAATTTATAATCAGTTTCATTTGGATGAGGTATATAATCGGGCGAGTTGGCTCAAGCGGTAGAGTTTGAGACCAATATTTGGGAAGTCCCGGGTTCAAACATCGGCGCCGACCAATATGACTGAGTTGTGTCATGGTTTCCCTCAGTCGTCAAGGGAAATTCTGGGTTGTAATATAATACTGGGACCCATTTCATCACATTCACCCCTTTTTTTAATTCATCCATAGTAATTCTGCCCGAAGGCAGGGACTTCACTGCAATCATAACATTTTCATGCTATGCTTGCAGCTTTACTAGCGAATTGTAGGAGGTGCGGTAGCTTTCCGTTGCTTTCCACACCGGTGAAGGATGATGATGATAATGATAAGGATGATGATGCTGGCCATATGGTTTCGGGGACCGTTTGGGCCTTAAAGTTTTCCTGACATTTGTCTTACAGGTGAGGAAAAATCCCGATAAAAACCACACACAGGAGTCTGCCCCGACCGGGAATTGAACTCGGATCCGCTGCGTGACATGGCAGCACGCTACCTCGAGACCATAGCGGTGGACTATATATATGTGGAAAGTAACGGGAAGCTACCACACCTATATTTCCCTAGTAAAGCTGCAAGAATAGCATGAAAATGCTATGATTGCAGTGAAGGACCTGCCTTCGGGCAGAATTACTATGGATGGATGTATATATATATATATATATATATATATATATATATATATATATATATATATATATATACATAAATGACTACGAACTTATAAATTATCAGTTTGCAACAAACATTCACAAATTTCCCTTAATTGAAGTTCTCCATCGTTCTCTGTCCTCTGTGTCTTCATCTGTTACAACAAATTTCCTCATTGAATTTTGAATGTTGTTCTTCCAGGTTATTCTTGGTCTTCCTTTTCTGTTCCTCCTTTCAATAAAAAAACAATTTTCTAGATATGAAAAACCCTATAGTTTACCCTTGATACCATCAGGACTCAAACCCTGTCATTCCGATTTGTAGCGTATTGCCTTAAGCAACTACCATTATTCCTCACAGTACATGACCCTTATTCTCTTAAACTAGAATTTCTTAACAGAAGAAAATGTGGACAGCTGTTCGTTTGAATAGTTTGGAAGAAATATATGTATTATTTTTTTAATAATTTTACTTTAATATAACGATTTATTAGAAGTTCACATATATATATATATATATATATATATATATATATAGATATTATAAATATATTTTTGACATTTGGCAATGAAGGCAAATATGATATGAAAAGAAAAATGAATGCTTGAGTCGGGATTCGAACTCGAGTCTCTAAAGTCTGTACCTTTAGCGCTCTAACCAACTGAGCTACTCAAGAATTCCAATACAAGCATACAATTTTCTTATACATGTAGTATTCTCAATTCACACAAGAGGTAGCTGAAATTGTTCCAACTGCCATCTCGCGGCTAACGTAACAGTTAAGCAAATTTTTTTAAAGAGAATATTTACTTTATAGCAGTAACGCTTTTATATATAGATATTATAAATATATTTTTGACATTTGGCAATGAAGGCAAATATGATATGAAAAGAAAAATGAATGCTTGAGTCGGGATTCGAACTCGAGTCTCTAAAGTCTGTACCTTTAGCGCTCTAACCAACTGAGCTACTCAAGAATTCCAATACAAGCATACAATTTTCTTATACATGTAGTATTCTCAATTCACACAAGAGGTAGCTGAAATTGTTCCAACTGCCATCTCGCGGCTAACGTAACAGTTAAGCAAATTTTTTAAAGAGAATATTTACTTTATAGCAGTAACGCTTTTATATATAGATATTATAAATATATTTTTGACATTTGGCAATGAAGGCAAATATGATATGAAAAGAAAAATGAATGCTTGAGTCGGGATTCGAACTCGAGTCTCTAAAGTCTGTACCTTTAGCGCTCTAACCAACTGAGCTACTCAAGAATTCCAATACAAGCATACAATTTTCTTATACATGTAGTATTCTCAATTCACACAAGAGGTAGCTGAAATTGTTCCAACTGCCATCTCGCGGCTAACGTAACAGTTAAGCAAATTTTTAAAGAGAATATTTACTTTATAGCAGTAACGCTTTTATATATAGATATTATAAATATATTTTTGACATTTGGCAATGAAGGCAAATATGATATGAAAAGAAAAATGAATGCTTGAGTCGGGATTCGAACTCGAGTCTCTAAAGTCTGTACCTTTAGCGCTCTAACCAACTGAGCTACTCAAGAATTCCAATACAAGCATACAATTTTCTTATACATGTAGTATTCTCAATTCACACAAGAGGTAGCTGAAATTGTTCCAACTGCCATCTCGCGGCTAACGTAACAGTTAAGCAAATTTTTTTAAAGAGAATATTTACTTTATAGCAGTAACGCTTTTATATATAGATATTATAAATATATTTTTGACATTTGGCAATGAAGGCAAATATGATATGAAAAGAAAAATGAATGCTTGAGTCGGGATTCGAACTCGAGTCTCTAAAGTCTGTACCTTTAGCGCTCTAACCAACTGAGCTACTCAAGAATTCCAATACAAGCATACAATTTTCTTATACATGTAGTATTCTCAATTCACACAAGAGGTAGCTGAAATTGTTCCAACTGCCATCTCGCGGCTAACGTAACAGTTAAGCAAATTTTTTTTAAAGAGAATATTTACTTTATAGCAGTAACGCTTTTATATATAGATATTATAAATATATTTTTGACATTTGGCAATGAAGGCAAATATGATATGAAAAGAAAAATGAATGCTTGAGTCGGGATTCGAACTCGAGTCTCTAAAGTCTGTACCTTTAGCGCTCTAACCAACTGAGCTACTCAAGAATTCCAATACAAGCATACAATTTTCTTATACATGTAGTATTCTCAATTCACACAAGAGGTAGCTGAAATTGTTCCAACTGCCATCTCGCGGCTAACGTAACAGTTAAGCAAATTTTTTTTTTTTAAAGAGAATATTTACTTTATAGCAGTAACGCTTTTATATATAGATATTATAAATATATTTTTGACATTTGGCAATGAAGGCAAATATGATATGAAAAGAAAAATGAATGCTTGAGTCGGGATTCGAACTCGAGTCTCTAAAGTCTGTACCTTTAGCGCTCTAACCAACTGAGCTACTCAAGAATTCCAATACAAGCATACAATTTTCTTATACATGTAGTATTCTCAATTCACACAAGAGGTAGCTGAAATTGTTCCAACTGCCATCTCGCGGCTAACGTAACAGTTAAGCAAATTTTTTAAAGAGAATATTTACTTTATAGCAGTAACGCTTTTATATATAGATATTATAAATATATTTTTGACATTTGGCAATGAAGGCAAATATGATATGAAAAGAAAAATGAATGCTTGAGTCGGGATTCGAACTCGAGTCTCTAAAGTCTGTACCTTTAGCGCTCTAACCAACTGAGCTACTCAAGAATTCCAATACAAGCATACAATTTTCTTATACATGTAGTATTCTCAATTCACACAAGAGGTAGCTGAAATTGTTCCAACTGCCATCTCGCGGCTAACGTAACAGTTAAGCAAATTTTTTAAAGAGAATATTTACTTTATAGCAGTAACGCTTTTATATATAGATATTATAAATATATTTTTGACATTTGGCAATGAAGGCAAATATGATATGAAAAGAAAAATGAATGCTTGAGTCGGGATTCGAACTCGAGTCTCTAAAGTCTGTACCTTTAGCGCTCTAACCAACTGAGCTACTCAAGAATTCCAATACAAGCATACAATTTTCTTATACATGTAGTATTCTCAATTCACACAAGAGGTAGCTGAAATTGTTCCAACTGCCATCTCGCGGCTAACGTAACAGTTAAGCAAATTTTTAAAGAGAATATTTACTTTATAGCAGTAACGCTTTTATATATAGATATTATAAATATATTTTTGACATTTGGCAATGAAGGCAAATATGATATGAAAAGAAAAATGAATGCTTGAGTCGGGATTCGAACTCGAGTCTCTAAAGTCTGTACCTTTAGCGCTCTAACCAACTGAGCTACTCAAGAATTCCAATACAAGCATACAATTTTCTTATACATGTAGTATTCTCAATTCACACAAGAGGTAGCTGAAATTGTTCCAACTGCCATCTCGCGGCTAACGTAACAGTTAAGCAATTTTTTTAAAGAGAATATTTACTTTATAGCAGTAACGCTTTTATATATAGATATTATAAATATATTTTTGACATTTGGCAATGAAGGCAAATATGATATGAAAAGAAAAATGAATGCTTGAGTCGGGATTCGAACTCGAGTCTCTAAAGTCTGTACCTTTAGCGCTCTAACCAACTGAGCTACTCAAGAATTCCAATACAAGCATACAATTTTCTTATACATGTAGTATTCTCAATTCACACAAGAGGTAGCTGAAATTGTTCCAACTGCCATCTCGCGGCTAACGTAACAGTTAAGCAAATTTTTAAAGAGAATATTTACTTTATAGCAGTAACGCTTTTATATATAGATATTATAAATATATTTTTGACATTTGGCAATGAAGGCAAATATGATATGAAAAGAAAAATGAATGCTTGAGTCGGGATTCGAACTCGAGTCTCTAAAGTCTGTACCTTTAGCGCTCTAACCAACTGAGCTACTCAAGAATTCCAATACAAGCATACAATTTTCTTATACATGTAGTATTCTCAATTCACACAAGAGGTAGCTGAAATTGTTCCAACTGCCATCTCGCGGCTAACGTAACAGTTAAGCAAATTTTTTAAAGAGAATATTTACTTTATAGCAGTAACGCTTTTATATATAGATATTATAAATATATTTTTGACATTTGGCAATGAAGGCAAATATGATATGAAAAGAAAAATGAATGCTTGAGTCGGGATTCGAACTCGAGTCTCTAAAGTCTGTACCTTTAGCGCTCTAACCAACTGAGCTACTCAAGAATTCCAATACAAGCATACAATTTTCTTATACATGTAGTATTCTCAATTCACACAAGAGGTAGCTGAAATTGTTCCAACTGCCATCTCGCGGCTAACGTAACAGTTAAGCAAATTTTTTAAAGAGAATATTTACTTTATAGCAGTAACGCTTTTATATATAGATATTATAAATATATTTTTGACATTTGGCAATGAAGGCAAATATGATATGAAAAGAAAAATGAATGCTTGAGTCGGGATTCGAACTCGAGTCTCTAAAGTCTGTACCTTTAGCGCTCTAACCAACTGAGCTACTCAAGAATTCCAATACAAGCATACAATTTTCTTATACATGTAGTATTCTCAATTCACACAAGAGGTAGCTGAAATTGTTCCAACTGCCATCTCGCGGCTAACATAACAGTTAAGCAAATTTTTATTTTTTTTTTAAAGAGAATATTTACTTTATAGCAGTAACGCTTTTATATATAGATATTATAAATATATTTTTGACATTTGGCAATGAAGGCAAATATGATATGAAAAGAAAAATGAATGCTTGAGTCGGGATTCGAACTCGAGTCTCTAAAGTCTGTACCTTTAGCGCTCTAACCAACTGAGCTACTCAAGAATTCCAATACAAGCATACAATTTTCTTATACATGTAGTATTCTCAATTCACACAAGAGGTAGCTGAAATTGTTCCAACTGCCATCTCGCGGCTAACGTAACAGTTAAGCAAATTTTTTAAAGAGAATATTTACTTTATAGCAGTAACGCTTTTATATATAGATATTATAAATATATTTTTGACATTTGGCAATGAAGGCAAATATGATATGAAAAGAAAAATGAATGCTTGAGTCGGGATTCGAACTCGAGTCTCTAAAGTCTGTACCTTTAGCGCTCTAACCAACTGAGCTACTCAAGAATTCCAATACAAGCATACAATTTTCTTATACATGTAGTATTCTCAATTCACACAAGAGGTAGCTGAAATTGTTCCAACTGCCATCTCGCGGCTAACGTAACAGTTAAGCAAATTTTTTAAAGAGAATATTTACTTTATAGCAGTAACGCTTTTATATATAGATATTATAAATATATTTTTGACATTTGGCAATGAAGGCAAATATGATATGAAAAGAAAAATGAATGCTTGAGTCGGGATTCGAACTCGAGTCTCTAAAGTCTGTACCTTTAGCGCTCTAACCAACTGAGCTACTCAAGAATTCCAATACAAGCATACAATTTTCTTATACATGTAGTATTCTCAATTCACACAAGAGGTAGCTGAAATTGTTCCAACTGCCATCTCGCGGCTAACATAACAGTTAAGCAAATTTTTATTTTTTTTTTTTAAAGAGAATATTTACTTTATAGCAGTAACGCTTTTATATATAGATATTATAAATATATTTTTGACATTTGGCAATGAAGGCAAATATGATATGAAAAGAAAAATGAATGCTTCAGTCGGGATTCGAACTCGAGTCTCTAAAGTCTGTACCTTTAGCGCTCTAACCAACTGAGCTACTCAAGAATTCCAATACAAGCATACAATTTTCTTATACATGTAGTATTCTCAATTCACACAAGAGGTAGCTGAAATTGTTCCAACTGCCATCTCGCGGCTAACGTAACAGTTAAGCAATTTTTTTAAAGAGAATATTTACTTTATAGCAGTAACGCTTTTATATATAGATATTATAAATATATTTTTGACATTTGGCAATGAAGGCAAATATGATATGAAAAGAAAAATGAATGCTTGAGTCGGGATTCGAACTCGAGTCTCTAAAGTCTGTACCTTTAGAGCTCTAACCAACTGAGCTACTCAAGAATTCCAATACAAGCATACAATTTTCTTATACATGTAGTATTCTCAATTCACACAAGAGGTAGCTGAAATTGTTCCAACTGCCATCTCGCGGCTAACGTAACAGTTAAGCAAATTTTTAAAGAGAATATTTACTTTATAGCAGTAACGCTTTTATATATAGATATTATAAATATATTTTTGACATTTGGCAATGAAGGAAAATATGATATGAAAAGAAAAATGAATGCTTGAGTCGGGATTCGAACTCGAGTCTCTAAAGTCTGTACCTTTAGCGCTCTAACCAACTGAGCTACTCAAGAATTCCAATACAAGCATACAATTTTCTTATACATGTAGTATTCTCAATTCACACAAGAGGTAGCTGAAATTGTTCCAACTGCCATCTCGCGGCTAACGTAACAGTTCAGCAAATGTTTAAAGAGAATATTTACTTTATAGCAGTAACGCTTTTATATATAGATATTATAAATATATTTTTGACATTTGGCAATGAAGGCAAATATGATATGAAAAGAAAAATGAATGCTTGAGTCGGGATTCGAACTCGAGTCTCTAAAGCAGTAACGCTTTTATATATAGATATTATAAATATATTTTTGACATTTGGCAATGAAGGCAAATATGATATGAAAAGAAAAATGAATGCTTGAGTCGGGATTCGAACTCGAGTCTCTAAAGTCTGTACCTTTAGCGCTCTAACCAACTGAGCTACTCAAGAATTCCAATACAAGCAACAATTTTCTTATACATGTAGTATTCTCAATTCACACAAGAGGTAGCTGAAATTGTTCCAACTGCCATCTCGCGGCTAACGTAACAGTTAAGCAAATTTTTTAAAGAGAATATTTACTTTATAGCAGTAACGCTTTTATATATAGATATTATAAATATATTTTTGACATTTTGGCAATGAAGGCAAATATGATATGAAAAGAAAAATGAATGCTTTTATCCCGGGATTCGAACTCGACGAGTCTCTAAAGTCTGTATACCCTTTTATAGCGCTCTAACCAAACTGAGCTCCTCAAGAATTCCAATACAAGCATACAATTTTCTTATACATGTAGTATTCTCAATTCCAAAAAGAGGTAGCTGAACATTGTTCCACCTGCCATCTCGCGGCTAAAGTAACAGTTAAGCAAAATAATTTTTTTAAAGAGAAATTTTTTTTTAAGAGAATATTTACTTTATAGCAGTAACGCGAGAACGCTTTTATATAGATATTTATAAATATATTTTTGACATGTGGCAATGAAGGCAAATATGATATTAACAGAAAAATGAATGCTTGAGAGTCGTGATTCGAACTCGAGTCTCTCAAATCTGTAACCTTTAAAAAGGATAGCGCTCTAACCAACTCAGCTACTCAAGCATTCCAATAACAAAATACAGAGCATACACAATTTTCTTATACATGTAGTATTCTCAATTCACACAAGAGGTAGCTGAAATTGTTCCAACTGCCATCTCGCGGCTAACGTAACAGTTAAGCAAAAAAAAAAAATTTGCTTAACTGTTACGTTAGCCGCGAGATGGCAGTTGGAACAATTTCAGCTACCTCTTGTGTGAATTGAGAATACTACATGTATAAGAAAATTGTATGCTTGTATTGGAATTCTTGAGTAGCTCAGTTGGTTAGAGCGCTAAAGGTACAGACTTTAGAGACTCGAGTTCGAATCCCGACTCAAGCATTCATTTTTCTTTTCATATATATATATATATATATATATATATATACAGGTGTTGAAAAAATACTTTCAAATTAATTTGTGCCTGTCTATTTAAATTAATAAAGTAAATAAACTTTAAAATAATCTAAAAGCTGTGGTGGAATCTGGGGTCCACTTTACCCGAATATGGAGGTTAAAGTCTGAAAGAAAAAAAATCGCAGAACACGCATCAATTTTCTTTTGTTTTTTCAGAGACTGTACAGTTGAATAGCAAAAAAAAAGTGTAGATATGTTTATTAATATAATCGACACATTATGAGCACATATAAAACATCTTTCGGCTACGAACTTATAAACTATCAGTTTGCAACAAACATTCACAAATGTCCCTTAATTGAAGTTCTCCATCGTTCTCTGTCCGCTGTGTCTTCATCTGTTACACCAAATTTCCTCATTGAATTTTGAATGTTGTTCTTCCAGGTTACTCTTGGTCTTCCATTTCTCTTCCTTCTTTCAATAAAAAAACAATGTTCTAGACATGAAAACCCCTATAGTTTATCCTTGATAATATCAGGACTCAATCCCTGTCATTCCGATTTGTAGCGTATTGCCTTATGCAACTACGCTACGGTGTGTCCCTGCAAATGATCGTTGTTAAATTAAATGTTTTATTACTTCGTAACTGTACGATTAGGATATATATTTTTTAAATACACTGTAATGATGAGAATTTAGTAAGGTTTGAAAGACAGCTTGGATATGTGAAAAGGAATGTTATAAAAGTGTAATTCTGCAAATGAGAAAATTGACAGCGGGAAGAAGTGAGAACTGGAGAAAACTAGGTTAAATAAAACGAGAAGCGAATCGTCTCTCCACTCGACAATCAAATCAAAATGTTATGTTGGCAACATCTCCGTTATCAACAAATTTTGTTAAATTATCAAACCTGCGGAAAGAAGAGAATTCGTTTTTGAGCAAATTCCGTTAATACTCCAATCGCATTACCTATTTGTCCTTAAATATCATTATTGGAAAATTTACAAAAAAAAAGAGGTAAAGTGATCCCACTTGTTCTTAGGAGGCCCTTGGAGTGGTCGGGGCTTTTGGTTCCCACCATTATAGACAATCCGAATCAGATGTCAGCCGGGTTGTCAGCCCTGCTTCAGAACTGTCTTTACCCCTAGAACGTATATCCGGTACTGATTCCTGTTAGAAGCTATCCTGGTATTCTTCTTCTTCTTCCTTTCATGTGATAGACCAAGTGGTCTGTTACAGTCTGAATCCAACGTTTGAAGGGTCTGCCCAAAGATCTCTAGCCTGGTGGCTGGTAATTTAAGATTTAACATGGTATTATTGTTCTGCACATTCTTCTTACGTGAAATTTTCAGTTGTTTCTGGAAGCTACTTACTTTATTTTACATAATTTAAATTTTATTATATTCTATGTTTTTGTTAGTATTAGCTAGTATTAGATCACATCATCTTTGTATTTTGTTTAGTCTGTATTTTAATATCTTAAAATTGTAATATGTATGTAATTTTTTGTATAATTTTACTATTCGCTGGTTGAGTGGAAGAGAAGGCCTTATGGCCTTAACTCTGCCAGCTAAAATAAAGCATTATTATTATTAAGTAAAGTAATCCCACAACAGGCCCGAAGTCCCTTGGGGTAGTAGGAGGTTAAGGCTCCCACTTTTTCTAGACAATCACCACTTTATGTCAACCGGGTTGTCAGCCCTGCGTGACTGCCGCCTTTACCCCAGAACAAGCGTCTGGTACTCATTTCCGTTAGAGGCTGAGTCGACCCCAGGGCCATAGTGCCGCCAGAGGGTTTGGGTCAGTTTAAAAATCCTGACCCCAACGGGACTTGAACCCTCGACCCTCCGGCTTGTAGCTCAGTGCCTTAACCACTACGCTACGGCGTATTATTATTATTATTATTATTATTATTATTATTATTATTATTATTATTATTATTGTACATATTGCATGACTGATTCTATTTGTAATTCTTTGAGAATCTCAGAATTCCTTTTATGGTCTGTTCTTGAGTAACCCGCAGTACGTCTCATAAATTTCATTTCTGCCGCAGTTAGTCTTTGTTCATTTACATTGCGAATTGTTCAGGCCTGGTATTTAGAATAATAAATAAATGCCCAAAAAATATATACCAATGGTCACAACGAGGAAGAAATAAACGTGGCAGACCAAGATGGAAATGGAAAACCTATATCAGAACAATAATGGAGGATAGGAATTTGGAAGAGGGAGATTGGAATGATAGAGATAAATGGAAACTGAAGACGGCAAACCTATAAGTGGGGGAAAGCCGAAGAAGAAGAATAATAAATATCCCCTACTATTAACAAACTCAATATTTCACATTGAATCGCTCTGACAAATGCCATATTCAACACATAACGAAATTTATTATAGATAGACGAAAATATTGGAAGGGTCATATAGAAAGAATGGAAGAAAACCGGCTTGCAAAAAGAGTTAAGAAGATAGACCAATGGACGGGAGAAGAACAAGAGGAAGACCAGCCAAGAGATGGATAGACAGTGAATGCACATCCAGTACGTCTTCCTCCGAGGAGTGATTTTGTAAATAAACAGGATTAAAATCCTACAAATTAAGTTTAAGAAGAAGAAGAAGGATCGCTCTGGTGGGCTTGTGGTTACCATTGTAGCCTATGGATCCAAGATTCGCTGGTTCACACCCTGCGGGGGCCGGTGTTTTTTTTTTCAAGCCTTAAAAGTTTTGAGTTTGAATTTAAATAAATATTAGATTCCATGTTGTACATTTATGGCACGTAAAAATATCCTCACTCAGAGAGAAAGAGCCTCTGAAGAACATCTGTATCCCCTTTCACGCCCAAACTTTAATTGCAATGTTAATGAGTGAAATGACCTTAGGTGTTAAAGGGCGTAGATAAATAAAAAATAGCATTTCGCAATATAAGTTGTCATAAAGTATTACTAACTCACTGACTCTATCGAATCCTGTACTTTAATTTATATGTTGGCAACGTTTCAGAGGCCTATGACGCTTCTAAGTGCCATAAATTACGTCAGAGTTTAAAGGCTGCGCCAGTTAAATACCACCTGCATGCAAATCTTTAAACTTGTTTTTCCACACTTTTATTTTCACTGCATTTTTGTATATTCAAAATTGAATGGAATTCAGAACTTTTGTCCTAGAAGGTTCAAATTTTTACTTCATGTCCTAAACACAATGGGTAACAAGGTAGTACATGGGTTTCATGATTGAAGTAGTAGTTTAAGAAGTAAAAAATAAAATGTATGCAATTATTAATTTTTTTTTTGTAATTCCACGCATGAGGTACAACATTATTATTTGTCTCTCTTTGTATTCACATTATAAGAATTCTAATGCATGATGTTCTTCTAAATATTTTAAGGGTCTTGTAAAAATAATCAGACAATTTACTACAAAATTGTGGAACCCATTTAATTATAATATTTTTAAAAATATAATATTTAAATATAATATTTAATAACTCGTAAAATAAATGTCTCACAATAATTAAATTTAAACACATCATTATATATATCATGCAGTATATATTTGTACAAACATCAAGTCTCTAGCTCAAAAAATGTAGAAAATAGAAATTTCACCCATCACCACCCTTAAGGGAGGAAAAGAGATTACGAGTATTTGAGAATAAAGTTCTTAGGAAAATGTTTGGGTCCCGCGCCGTAGCCGAGCGGTTAAGGTAGGAAGCCTTGGCGCAGAGCTACGGGACTTGCGCTGGTTGGAGTCTCCATGGGGGAAGAAATTTTCTCATGGTATTTCGGCCAGTATGGGACCGGTGCCCACCCAGCATCGTGAGGCAATTGGGTAGCTACAATAAGTAGCGGCTCCAGGTTGAGGAACCAGCTATAACGGCTAGGGGACTCGACATGCTAACCACATGTCACCCCTACACTGGCTGTTGATCATCTACCTCTGTGATTGACACATGTGGATGTGAAGGGCCAGCAGCCGGCTGGTAAAAGGGCAACCGCTGAAAAGTGGAAAGACCCTCAATCGGAGGAAAATGTTTGGACCAAAGAGAGATGAAGAAACAGGTGAATGGAGAAGACTACAAACGAGTGAACTACGTGGTCTTTGTAGGAAGCCAGATATAATAAGAACAGTTAAGTATCGTAGACTGCAATGGGCAGGACATGTGGCACGAATGAGGAATGAAAGGCGTGCATGGAAGCATCTTGTAGGAAAATCAGAAGGAAAACGCTCTGTTGGTAGACCAAGAATGAGGTGGGAGAATAACTAACCATTATTTGAGGGAAGTAGATTATATAGGGAATCATTGGAAAACAGCTCAGGATATGGATGTATGGAGAGCTTATGTCCGCGCGGCCACTAACCTATGGGTTCGATAGTGCCAGTGAGTTAGTAAGTTATGAGGGATGGAATTAATCATGGTAATGCAAAATTGGTCTTGGAAACAAGTTTCAATCTGATTAGTCCACACAGGGATTTGAACTCGAGACCTTGCGAATACGATATAATCTCAGTACAATATTTAAGTCTACAGTATTTGGTAAAGCGTGAAATTATTTTTGATACATACTAAAAACATACCCATCTGTCTTTAAGGGTATGAAGAAAAGGGCAAAATTAATTTTCTGTTGGAGAATTGACCGTTTCCGGTACGAAAGACCTTGGGGCAAAATGAAAGTTGCTGGGGTTTTAATAAACTCTGCCCTGAGAACGTTTCAAGGCGAAATTCCATTCTCTGAGAATTACTGTTATGCTAATATCTAGGAAATTGAATGGCATTTGTAAAGTTCATACTCCGTCCTGTGGTAAGCCGATCCGAATTACACTATTTTACAATCCAACTTTATTTTTCAATGGTGGCCATGATTGAAAGTTGAACTTCCTACATTTCGGGGTTGCCAACCGAAATAACTATACGTAATATTACATTTACACCCACGTGCGGGAAGTAAAACCACTGCCCTCTATATATACTACGTACAATGTATATACGGGGCACGCCGTAGCGTTGTGGTTAAGGCACTGAGCTACAAGCCGGAGGGTCGAGGGTTCAAGTCCCGTTGGGGTCAGGATTTTTAAACTGACCCAAACCCTCTGGCGGCACTATGGCCCTGGTGTCGATCAGCCTCTAACGGAAATGAGTACCAGACGCTTGTTCTGGGGGTAAAGGCGGCCGTCACGCAGGGCTGACAACCCGGCTGACATAAAGTGCCGATTGTCTAGGAAAAGTGGGAGCCTTAACCTCCTACTACCCCAAGGGCTTCCGAGGCCTGTTGTGGGATCACTTTACTTACAATGTATATACAGAAAATATCCAAAAGGTAGTGTTAATATACATTATACGAAACAAATCATTGCATTTTAAATGAACTGAAATTTATTTGAAACAATATAAAACAAATACGTACTTTATCCCTGATTGTTGTCACGGCCTCCTGTTGTTTTAACCAATAAACATTGCGTTAGTCAATTGTTTAAATACATAAATATAATCTAATCTAAGGTAAATAGTCCATAGAATACGTCTGGTAGTAATTTCCGTTAGAGGCTGAGTCGGAATCAGGGCCATGATCCCATCAGAAGGTTTCCAGATTCAGAATCCCAATCCTATCGGGAATCAAACCCGCCATCTTATAGCATATTTCATTAATCAGCTAACCCATGACGTTCCTCACAAGTGAAAGAAGTGAAAAATAATAAATTTACTTCATAGCGATTTAAAAAAAAAGTGGGAACAAAAAATGACAGCCAAAGAGTTTGTTTGTCGTCTGAGACCAACTAATGAAATTTATATGAAAAATGTGATGTGTAGACGATAATCAAGAAAAGAAGAATAATCGTTTGAAAGGAAAATAACGAAGAAGAATAGAAAAGAACTGTAAATCAGATTCTTACGTTCCAAGAAAAATATATACTCAATATTACGAGTAAAAGAAGTGCATACAAATTTAGAAATCCAATATCAAAGAGAAAAAAGTAGAAAATAAACAAACCTTGAGGAAAACAGTAAGCGGTTGACGATCTTATCGAAGATAAACCTTAGATATACAATTAAGGAAAGTTACTTCATAATAAAATATCTGGCAGGATTCTGCAAGTTTGTAAGTAAAATATATCTCTCTAGTAGCAGAACGAGGTATATAAATCTAGAATATGATACCTACTGTAAAACTTATTTACTTACTTACTTACTCACTAGCATTACCGAACCCGTAGGTTCATGGCCGCGCGGATATAAGCTCTCCATACATCCCTATCCTGAGCTAATGTTTTCAATCATTCCCTGTATAATCTACTTCCCTCAAATCATAGATAATGTTATTCTCCCCACCTCATTCTTGGTCTACCAACTGGGCGTTTTCAATAATACTTAAGATAGTGTATACACTATACATATAGAACGAAACTACTGTAACAACACTTACCTACATATTTGTATTAGTAGAGGACAACAAACTAACTCTAACTAACTCTCTGGCACTATCGAACTAGTAGGTTTATGGCCGCGCGGACATAAGCTCTCCATACATCCCTATCCTGAGCCAATGTTTTCCAATAATTCCCTGTATAATCTACTTCCCTCAAATCATAGTTAATGTTATACTCTCACCTCATTCTTGGTCTACCAACTGGGCGTTTTCCCTCTGGTTTTCCTGCAAGAAGCTTCCATGCACGTCTTTCATTCCCCATTCGTGCCACACGCCCTGCCAATCGCAGTCTACGAGACTTAACTGTTCTTATTATATCTGGCTTCCTATAAAGACCATGTAGTTCACTGTTATGCATTCTTCTCCATTCACCTGTCTGTTCTTCTCTCTTTGGTCCAAAAATTTCCCTAAGAACTTTATTCTCAAATACTCGTAATCTTTTTGCTGCCTTAAAGTAAGAGTCCATTTTTCGCACCCATATAATATAACTGGTAGGATAATAGTTATATATATTTTCAGTTTAACATTCTTTGAAAGAGGACAACACAACATGTCCTAATTGTAATGGAAAATGTTCATTGTAAATAAATAAAACGCACACGCGCGCACGCATACACGCACATTTTTATTAGGAAATTCCACAATACAGTGTTTCACCTTCGACCCAAAGTGATTTGTCGCCAGAGGTTCCTGTCTACAGCATCTTCTTCCCTCAAATCTCTAGCTTCCATACTTCACCTCACTCCATCCATCCAACGTTCTCTAGGTCTACCTCTTCCACATTTTCATTTCCTTTCCAATCAAAGATCCTCGTTGGCATTCGATCTGTATCCATTCTTATTAGGTGTCCATACCATTTCAAACGTTTTTCTTCTATTTTTTCAATTTTTTTTTTCAACTTGCATAATTTCCCTTATTGCGCTGTTTCTGACTTTATCCCTTCTTGAAATTCTTGTCGATCGCCTCCAAAAGTCCATTTCTACTGCTAACAGCTTGTTGGCTTGTTTTCTATTCACTGTCCACACATAATAAAATAATAATAATAATAATAATAATAATAATAATAATAATAATAATAATAATAATAATGTATTTTATATGGCTCAAAGAGTAGGGTGCGTGTAGGCAAACAGTTTTCAGACACTTTTGATATCCAGAATGGGTTGAAGCAAGGAGATGCACTATCTCCTCTACTATTTAATTTTGTACTAGAGCATGCAATTATATCTTTAGAGAATGAGGAAGGCTTGCAACTAAATGGTATTAATAAGCTGTTAGTTTATGCTGATGATGTAGTATTGTTGGCCGATAGCGAGGAGACACTAAAGGACAACACGCACACACTATTGAGTAACACTAAGAAATTAGGACTGGAAGTAAATATCAGTAAAACTAAATATATGGTCACACGTAGAAATTCAGTATATAATGGAAATGGACAGCTAATGACAAATGAGGGAAATTTTGAGGAAGTGGCTGAATTAAAATACCTAGGAACAATAATCACAAATAGGAATGAGATGCACAGAGAAATTAAACATAGGCTCAATTCTGGAAATGCGTGCTATTATGCATTGCAGAGACTCTTGATGTCCCAACTCCTTTCAAAAAACGTTAAGCTGAAAATATATAAAACTATTATTCTACCAGTTATATTATATGGGTGCGAAACATGGACTCTTACTTTAAGGGAGGAAAGGAGATTACGAGTATTTGATAATAAAGTTCTTAGGAAAATTTTTGGACCAAAGAGAGATGAACAGACAGGTGAATGGAGAAGACTACATAACAATGAACTACATTGTCTTTATAGGAAGCCAGATATAATAAGAACAGTTAAGTCTCGTAGACTGCGATGGGCAGGACATGTTGCGCGAATTGGGAATGAAAGACGTGCATGGAAGCTTCTTGTAGGAAAGCCAGAGGGAAAACGCCCAGTTGGTAGGCCAAGAATGAGGTGGGAGAACAACATTAACTATGATTTGAGGGAAGCAGATTATACAGGGAATGATTGGAAAGCATCAGCTCAGGATAGGGATGTATGGAGAGCTTATGTCCGCGCGGCCATGAACCTACGGGTTCGATAGTGCCAGTGAGTAAGTAAGTAATATTTTTTGATAAAAATGTATTTTAAATTAAATATGGAATACGATTAAGGAGGAACAACTAAATTGGAAATGAATACTGTTAATTTAATATAGTCCGAGATCCGGCTGCAAGATTATGTTCATCGAGTGTATGAACAAAATCTATTTTTTTCATAAAATTGTCTTCTTCTTCTTCCTTCCAAGTATTAGGCCAAGGCCTGTTACGATCCTATAGAAAATTTTCCCTCCAGCGTTTTGATCCTTCCGGGGAATTCTCGTATAAGACTTGAAAGCATAATAATAGTCCCTTCGATTGGTTGCTGGTCAAAGGAAGGCAAGACCAGTGATGGGGCTGCCATCTTATAGCCTCTGGTCAGGCGTTTCTGGAGAAGAAAAGAAAATAAAGGAAAGAAGAAATGGAAGAAAGGAAAGACTCCCTAGCCCTCGGATGCCCTAATAGCGTCGGAGTCGGAAAAAAAACAAGAGTTAACCAAGAGAGGTTAGATAGTAAAGTTAAAAGAGTGCAAAACACAAGTAAGTGGAAGAAATGTTTTGCTCAGCTTGGGCACCTTGTTGTCGCCATCCACATATCCCATAGATGAGGACCCCTGAGGGACATAAAATTGTATTTTTGCCGAGTTTCCTATTAAAATTCGGCCTCCAGTATTTTTAATTAAATATTATTAACTTATTTATTTGAAATAATTTGATTCACTTGTTATTAAAATAAAAAATTATCCAGTTCGCAGAAATCGATGTATAGAGCTTGAAAAGTTTTTGTTGCCATTGCACACTTGGCCGTAAACCTCCTCGCGGCTACAGCAGGTTGTGACACCAATCAGTAAAAAAATGACGGTAAGTACGTATTTATTGTTTTATATTGTTCCCTCGCAGCGGGAAGTAAAATCACTGCCCTTTATGTAAACTACGTACAATGTATATACAAAATATATCTAAAATGTAGTGTTAATATACATTATACGAAACAAATCACTGCATTTTAAATGAACTGAACTTTATTTGAAACAATATAAAATAATAAATACGTACTTACTGCCATTTTATTACTGATTGGTGTCACAGCCTGCTGTAGCCACGAGGAGGTTTAGGCCAAGTGTGCAATGGCAACCAAAACTTTTCAAGCTCTATACATCGTTTTTTGCGAACTGGATTATAATTTATGTTAAAAACAAGTGAATCGAATTATTTCGAATAAATAAATTATATTTTAATTAAACATACTGGCGGCCGAATTTTAATAGGCAACTCGGCAAAAATGTATTCAGTCATTCACAATTTTATGAAACAAATTGATTTTGTTCATACACTCGATGAACATAGTAATCTTGCAGCCGGATCTTGGACTAATACAATGAATTTTTAACAATCCATCCATAGTAATTCTGCCCGAAGGCAGGTCCTTCACTGCAATCATAGCATTTTCATGCTATGCTTGCAGCTTTACTAGGGAATTGTGAAGGTGTGGTAGCTTCCCGTTTCTTTCCACACCGGTGAAGGATGATGATGATAATGATAAGGATGAAGATGGCCATATGATTTCTGGGACCGTTTGGGCCTTAAAGTTTTTCTGACATTTGTCTTACAGGTGAGGAAAAACCCCGATAAAAACCTCACCCAGAAAAACTGCCCCGACCGGGGATCGAACCCGGGCCCGCTGCGTGACAAGGCAGCATGCTACCTCGAGACCACAGCGGTGGACTTTTTAACAATAATATCAATAAATTCTACTACTACGTACTTAATTAAGTGTCTACCTGTTAATCGATCGATCAATCAATCCATCCACAAATGCTAACATTAATTTCATTCATACACCCATCTGCCTACTTGTCCCTCCACCGACTTTACATACATCTATCTGATTTTAGGTGAAAAGTGAGTTTTTCGAGATGTTTTGTTACAGACTTTAAAATCAATTCATTATAATTTTGAGAGTCATTTGTCTTCCCTATAAGAAGTTGCGTGGAATTCTGGCAGCCATTTCTAGTCTTTATTGTAAGCAATCCTACAAAACCACCACTTAGCACAAACTCTCAGTCTGTTATAGTTAAATTATTCATCAAACTTAACCCTTTTTCCAAAGGGTGAGTGGGGGAAAAGGTTTTACTGCACAGGAAATAAAGTGAACTCGACCTTTTGTTTGCGAATTCGAATGCCAAATAAGAGAAAAACAATCCCCACTGCTCGCTCCTTCACTTTGTTTTAACAAGATTTCAGGAAATGTACCCCACTGTTTGATTTTTTCCCCTCTCAAACAAGTATGTTAGAGAAAATACTACAAGTGTTATTGCATAGGTTTCCTCTCGTAATTTCCTCTCATTATTTTTGATCGTGGTTTCCTAGATTTAACAGATTTTATCCAGTAATTATTCTCGATTCTTGGAATCACTCACGTCTCTGTCGTGACTATCTAGTGACATGTGGTAAGAATAACGACAAGCCAAAAACAACCTTTATAATTTAACTCTGAAAAATCGATATAATCTTCCGAAAACAATTATTTTAAATTATCACTCAGTGGTTTATATACAAACATCGACTCCTTGTTTCGATGTGCAATTTGGTGAGTATATTCAGAGTTTTCATCAACTCTAAAACAATGCTAGGAAGTTCGGTTCACAGTATACACCGTGTCCCATTCAAATCTCCCACATTTTAATTAATCATAACTCTCAAAGTATGCGGAATTATGAAATGAGGTTGGTATCAAAAGAATGAGAAACTCAAAGAATTTTTGTTTTCATTGTTGTAGTTAATTCATCTATCGCATATTGGACAATAATGACATAAAACCACGTTCGCCAGACATCACTCCACTGGACTTCTTCCTCTGTGGGTATGTAAAGGACCGTATGTTTGCGACTCCAGTACAAGATCTTCATGATTTACGAACCCGTATCCTTGACACAATTGCAACAGTACCAATGGACGTGTTGGACAGAACGTGGAACGAAATCGAATACAGACTTGATATTGTTCGTGCTACTAATGGTGCACATATAGAGGTATTTTAGTGTGTGGCAATGAAAATTCTTTGAGTTTCTCTTTCGTTTAATACCGGCCTCATTTCATAATTCCGCACACTTTGTTAGTTATGATTAATTAAAATGTGGGAGGTTTGAATGGGACACCCTGTATATACCTGAAATGTCATTGACTTAATAATTGTGAATTAAGACAACATTTCCATGTACTGTAGTTCACAACAACATAAATAAATAATCATAGTTTTTTATTAAATTTCACAGGTTGTCATTTGGACAATTGCGGTATTCTCTCCTAATTATTTAAATCCAATAAAATAAAATAGGTTGAAATACCTTCTTAGGTAAAATCCATCGTCCTCAACTTTTAAAATATGTAATATTTATTATTTAATATTAGGTAGTTACATTTTGAGGTTATTTTAATTATATTATTTTTGGTCTGGACATCTTACCTCAATATTAATGTTGATTTCTTCTTGGACATGTTTCAAAACAATTCTGTTTTATCGTCAGCTTTCCCAGACTGGGAAATATATATATATATATATATATATATATATTATATATATATATATATAAACGATTACAAGTTATGAATACAATACAATTAACATTTATAATGTAATTTGATTTACTCTAAATTTAACGAATTAAATATATAATATGTACAAGATATATAAAAAAACGAGGAAAAGATTAATGACATAGTATAAAATTAAATAAATAGAGAAAAATTAATTATTAGACAACAGGTAACTGTATAAGCGTGACTTAAAGGTGCCAAGTGTGCGGCAACCCCTGATATCTTGAGGAAGGAGATTCCAGGAGCGGGCAGAGGCTACTGTGAAGGAAGTAGAATAGGAGGAAGTGCTATGAAGAGGAATTGTTAGCAGACTGCTATCTTGTGACCTAGTGTCAATATTGTGGTAGGAGGATAACTTCTCAAATCTGGACGTCAGGTAAGTAGGGATGTAGGAATTCAGAAGCTTGAAAAGTAGTGAAAGAGAGTGCAATTTACGTCTGTCAGTAAGACGGAGCCAAGAGAGGTTATTAAAGTGTTCGGAAATATGGTCATAACGGCGGATATTGAAAATGAATCGAATGCAAGCATTATGAACACGCTGCAGTCTCTGCGACAAGTCATAGTTTAGATCATTATATATAATGTCACAATAATCGAAGTGTGGTAACACAAGATTCTGCACAAGGATTTGTTTTAACGAAACTATAATAACAGTTATACAAGGTTCCGTTTTCACTGCGGTCCGCTACATGTAGGCCTAAATAATGAATAGAAGAAATTTGTGTTTTGCCAATTTAAGGGATAATCAGCACTTTAGGGCACGTAGAAGCGTCATAGGCCTCTGAAACTTTGCTACATATACATTGGAGTACAGGCTATTTTTTAGTACAAAAAACAATAAAAATGCCAATTTTGATCTTGAATGGTCAATTTTTCACCCATCACCCCGCTTAAGATTTTTGTGAGTTTTTCTCTTTGAAGTTACATATCATTACGATCTGACTCGCGATCAGTTTATAAGACATTGATTATTATTGACTTGGACCTAAGCCGTTAACTGAAACCCTAAATATACCAGAATGGAGATTTGAGACTAAATATGTTCGAATATAAGTCCCATATATTAACTCATTCGCTTCAGAGTTAAATGCTCAATGCATTTCCCCGGAAACCGATTTTAAAGTTACCGTACATTATATTTCCAATTTCATACATTAAAATCAAACAAACGATAACGGTACTTGAGATCACAAAAACAAGTGAAAGCCATAACACATTCCTCTACTATTCATAAATGTTAACAAATATTATCCTGCTAAGGGACGTACAAAATATTGCAAAATATATAACAGCAAGAGTTAAGCGAGTGTAACTCCTCTCCTGAGTTAAAGGCCATTTTACTGCCGGTGAGTGTACCTCTTATTTTGAGGTGAAGAGGTTAAGTACGGAGCCATCTCTAGGCTTTATACGATTCTAAATAAATCTTTAACTTATTCTTGTTTTTTTTTTTTGGGAAGTAGCTGGCAAAAAATCTATAAATCCTTTGTTATGACGTCACATTTTAAGGAGAAAGGATAAATTATTTGCAGGCAGAGTGGTGACGTGCTAATGGGAATTACTTCTGAGCCGTAACTCAACTCCAGGGTTGAGTGAATCTCCTGTTGAGCTGAGTTGTTTGGTGGTTTCACGCACCATCGACTCGTTAATGGCCCACACAAACTATTTGTATTTTTCTGCACCCTTATTTCATTTTGGTTTGTACCAACTCTCATGCTATGGGAAATATAGAAGTTGAAGAATATAATTTTATCAAACTATCACATTTATTCGAAGGAAATCAGACTTCTCTAGACAGGAAACCAAACTTGATGTTCAAATAATTAAGGTTCTTGAAGAGCCAATTATGACGAATTTTAAATCTACTAACTAACTCACTGGCATTATCGAACTCGTAGGTTCATGGCCGCTCGGACATAAGCTCTCCACATATCTCTATCCTGAGTTAATGTTTTCCAATCAACCCCTGTATAATCTACTTCCCTCAAATCATGCTTAATATAATTCTCCCATCTCATTACACTGAGCAACAAAAAATAAACTTTTTCTTTTGTCTCAGAAAGAAAAATATGTGATTCTGATAGTATGTTTTCTCCTGAATTCAAATATGATATCGGTTTTTCTCCATCACGCAAGGTTTTCGAGAGACAGGAATTTATAATTTCAAACACTTTAATATTTTCTGCAGGTAACTGCATAATATTCGAACATTTGGACTCACCTAGAAAGTAAGAAATGACGATTTTCTGCTATATTTCGCCTGTGGAGCATCCCTCTTGATGGTTCAATAACAATCGGTCAGCATATTAGGATTCCATTTGCCTTGATATATTTTTTTCCATAGCTGAAATCTCGTGAGTTAGCTCATTTGGTTTTATTTTACAATGGACAAATGGACGAAAAAGTCTATTAAAAAATAATTATTTAAATGCATTAATTGAAATTGAAATAAAAAAACTGTGGGAGATGGAGAAATTCCGAATACATATTTGAAAACACGATAAAAAAAAACCACTAAGTACAACTACTGGTACTCATGAGACAAAAATCATGTTGACCAGTGTTATTGGTCTACTACTGGGAGTTTTCCCTCAGGTTTTCCTACAAAAAGCTTCCATGCACGTCTTTCATTCCCAATTCGTGCCACATATCTTGTCCATCGCAGTCTACGAGATTTAACTATTTTTATTATATCTGGCTTCCTATAAAGACCATGTCACTATATACCCTTCTACATTCACCTGACTGTTCATTGCTCTTTGGTCCAAACCATTTCCTATCAACTTTACTCTCAAATACTTTTAATCTACATTCCTCCCTTAAAGTAAGAGTCCATGTTTCGCAACTATATAATAATACTGGGAGAATAACAGTTTTATATATTTTTAATTTAATGATTCTTGAGAGAAGTTGGGATGACAAGAATTCCTGTAAAATGAAAAATAGCAGTAATTTCCAGTATTGAACCTATGTTTAATTCCTTTGTGAATCTCATTCTAGTTTGTAATTACTGTTACTAGGTATTTTAATTCAGCCACTTCTTCAAAATTTCCCTAATTTTTACACGCTTTATATTAGCTTGACCTGTATCTATCTATCTATCTATCTATCTATCTATCTATCTATCTATCTATCTATCTATCTATCTATCTATCTATCTATCTATCTATCTATCTATCTATCTATCTATCTATCTATCTATCTATCTATCTATCTATCTATCTATCTATCTATCTATCTATCTATCTATCTATCTATCTATCTATCTATCTATCTATCTATGTAACTGAATTTTTCAACGCGTTTTTCACCCACTTAAAATAATTGGATCGACTTGAAATTTTGAATACTTGTAGAGGACCCGTGACAATACAATAATTTCATATTTATTTTCTAAAATCCTGGCCAGAATCATCATAAAATCAAAAAAAGTGTCTTGGTATTTAGGCCTATGTAACGGAATTTTTGAACACGATTTTCACCCACTTAGAAACATTGGATCGACTTGAAATTTTGTATACTTGTAAAGGAGCCGTGACACTACAATGATATATTTTATTTCTAAATTCCTGGCCGGAATCATCCGAAAATCAAAAAAATTGAAACTGGAATAATAGGTTACGGACTTGTCGGCTTTTTAGCCAATCGTTGTAAGAGCTGAGCTCAGTTGGTAGAGCGGTGAACTAGTAATATACAATTTCAGTAATCCATAGGTTGCTGGTTCGAATCCGGCTGGGGAGGATTTTTTTTTGGAAGAATTAATACTATTAGCTCATACAACAATAGTATGGAATTTAAAGATATTTACATTCTTATCTTATTCTGTAAACTATTAAAACTAAAAAATAAAAAATAGTTTTAAAAAACTAAAACAGCACGCTTTATTAGAAAACCGAACTCAAAAATGAAAAATAATTTTAATTTCCAACACGCTTGGGATAAATTTAAAGTGGTCAACAAAAAATCATCTCCAACACATATAGAATAAAACTAGAATTATCAACGAAAATAAAATAATTTTACCATCAAAAGCGCGGGGTGCTTTTTATGATTTTTACATTTTCTTCTTAGAGACTTTACGTTTACCAATATCTGTTTATTGTCAAATATATTCATTGATATAGAGCACCCCACGCTTTTGATGGTAAAATTATTTTCTTTTTGTTGATAACTCTAGTTTTATTCTATATGTGTTGGAGATGATTTTTTTGTTCACCACTTTAAATTTATCCCAAGCGTGTTGGAAATTAAAATTATTTTTCATTTTTTAGTTCGGTTTTCTAATAAAGCGTGTTGTTTCAGTTTTTTAAAACTATTATTTATTCATTAGGTGTCCAATTGCATTAATATTATAATGCATTTCTGTGTGTGAACATATATTTGGTTTTAATGATGTTTACTTTCAGTCCAAATTTCTTAGTGTTACTCAACAGTGTGTGCGTGTTGGACTTTAATAATAATAATAATAATAATAATAATAATAATAATAATAATAATAATAGCTTTATTTTACCTGGCAGAGTTAAGGCCTTAAGGCCTTGTCTACCACTCAACCAGGTTAAAAAAAATACAAAAGAAAAGTCTTAAATCTAAATTACAATATATATATATATATATATATATATATATATATATAATATATATATATATAAACGATTACAAGTTATGAATACAATACAATTAATATTTATAATGTATTTTGATTTACTCTAAATTTAACGAATTAAAATATATAATATGTACAAGATATATAAAAAAACGAGGAAAAGATTAATGACATAGTATAAAATTAAATAAATAGAGAAAAATTAATTATTAGACAACAGGTAACTGTATAAGCGTGACTTAAAGGTGCCAAGTGTGCGGCAACCCCTGATATCTTGAGGAAGGAGATTCCAGGAGCGGGCAGAGGCTACTGTGAAGGAAGTAGAATAGGAGGAAGTGCTATGAAGAGGAATTGTTAGCAGACTGCTATCTTGTGATCTAGTGTCAATATTGTGGTAAGAGGATAACTTCTCAAATCTGGACGCCAGGTAAGTAGGAATGTAGGAATTCAGAAGCTTGAAAAGTAGCGAAAGAGAGTGCAATTTACGTCTGTCAGTAAGACGGAGCCAAGAGAGGTTATTAAAGTGTTCGGAAATATGGTCATAACGGCGGATATTGAAAATGAATCGAATGCAAGCATTATGAACACGCTGCAGTCTCTGCGACAAGGCATAGTTTAGATCATTATATATAATGTCACAATAATCGAAGTGTGGTAATACAAGATTCTGCACTAGGATTTGTTTTAAGTCCATCATCACTAATTTTAAGATACATCGGTAGGTCTACTTGCACGAGAGCCTACTGCAAAATTCAAGTCTATACAGTTAACTAATTTAATTAATATATTGTTTACATACTCGCTGCCAATTCACTTGGAGTGTGGACTTCTCTAATTAACTCCCTACAACAGTGACCTGATGTTATCTATATAAAAAAGGTTTGGCTCCACTCTTTTACATCTCAGAATTTGGTGACAAAATGTTTCCCCACTTTTAAAACATACGGTTAGAATCAACACTTTTGAAGTTCTTATTAAAGCACCGTTGAGGTTATGTAATAAGATGTTAATTATATAATTTTTACCTTGAGGACGACTGACTTACCCACTCACTCACTCACTCACTGGCACTATCGAACCCGTAGGTTCATGGCCGCGCGGACATAAGCTCTCCATACATCCCTATCCTGAGATAATGCTTTCAAATCATTCCCTGTATAATCTACTTCCCTCAAATCATAGTTAATGTTATTCTCCCACCTCATTCTTGGTCTACCAGCTGGGCGTTTTCCCTCTGGCTTTCCTACAAGAAGCTTCCATGCCAGTCTTTCATTCCCCATACGTGCAACATGTCCTGCCCATCGCAGTCTACGAGACTTTACTGTTCTTATTATATCTGGCTTCCTATAAAGACCATGTAGTTCATTGTTATGCAGTCTTCTCACCTGTCTGTTCATCTCTCTTTGGTCCAAAAATTTTCCTAAGTACTTTATTCTCAAGACTCTTACTTTAAGAGAGGAAAGGTGATTACAAGTATTTGAGAATAAAGTACTTAGGAAAATTTTTGGACCAAAGAGAGATGAACAGACAGGTGAATGGAGAAGACTACATAACAATGAACTACATGGTCTTTACAGGAAGCCAGATATAATAAGAACAGTTAAGTCTCGTAGACTGCGATGGGCAGGACATGTTGCACGTATGGGGAATGAAAGACTTGCATGGAAGCTTCTTGTAGGAAAGCCAGAGGGAAAACTCCCAGTTGGTAGATCAAGAATGAGGTGGGAGAATAACATTAACTATGATTTGAGGGAAGTAGATTATACAGGGAATGATTGGAAAGCATTAGCTCAGGATAGGGATGTATGGAGAGCTTATGTCCGCGCGGACATGAACCTACGTGTTCGATAGTGCCAGTGAGTAAGTAAGTAAGTACTTTATTCTCAAATACTTGTAATCTCCTTTCCTGCCTTAAAGTAAGAGTCCAT
>JASPKZ010007832.1:82500-102500 GCA_030220185.1 Diploptera punctata
AGACATGTAGAAATAATGAATGTAACAAGATTACCAAAAGCAGCATTCAACTACAAGCCAATAGGATCAAGGAATGTAGGAAAGCCAGTGAAAAGATGGACAGAACAATTGTGAGGCGGAACTGGAAATTTTTGCCTACGCAGAAATGAAGAAGAAGATGAAGTGAGTTCTGGTAATGAAACTCGAACCCAGCTTTTGCCTTGACGATTGAGGAAAAACAGAATAAAACAAGAAGAGATACTAGATTGAAGTTTTATAAAACACTGGCAGTTCCTTCATTATTTTATTTGAGTGAAACTTGGGTAATGACTTAAAAAGTTACAAAGTAGAATACAAAGCGTAGAAATTAACTTCCTTAGAAGAACAAAAGGCCGCACAAGAATGGATTAGATAAAGAATGAACATATAAGAACAAAGTTAAATATATATCCAATAAATGACAAAATCAAAGGATATAGAGAAAAATAGTTTAGACATGTAGAAAGAATGAATGTAACAAGATTACCAAAAACAGCATTTAACTACAAACCAAGAGGTTCAAGGAATGTAGGAAGGCAAGTGAAAAGATGGACGGAACAACTGTGAGGCGGAACAGGCAATTTTTGCCTAGCCCGTGAAGTGAAGAAGAAGAAGAAGATGATGATGAAGTGAGTTCTGGTAATGAAACTCGAACCCAGCATTTACCTTGACGATTGAGGAAAAACAGAGGGAAAAATTCAGTATTGTTCCGATTTAAACCGCCAGAGACCCTTCAAATATGAGTCTCAAATGCTACCGCTTGAAGCAATTACCTGTAATTAAAACTATATTCCACGGTCTGTTTGATGCATTTCATTATGGTAATCCATCTACAATATGAAAACAAGATCTAGATAAAGATGACCTCTCTGCGAAATGTATGTGGGCCGTAATTAATTTGTCGCGGTACAGTTAGTGTATACATTACATTGTATCGTATGATATAACAGTTACGATACACAAAATACTTTGTAAACATGACCCATATACAACCAATAGCAAACCAATTGTTATTAACTGCGATTTTAATACAGATATTTATTTCTGATTAGTTCCACGACCATGCTTAATATTAGAAAATGTGACAAGATTTGTTATTTGGCAATACTTACTTTACATAATTGTAATATTATTGTGTTTTCTTTATGTAATTGTAATGTTAATGTTTTTAGTGTATAATGTTATTGTGTTATTATTTAATTGTAATATTATTATTGTGTTTTCTTTATGTAATTATAATGTTATTGCTGTTTTTGTTGTTTATTTTTCTTTACACTAGTACCAATTATTACTTTATTGTAACGGACTGTCAACAGCACGTACGGCTTATATGTATTAACAATAAGAAGAATCTCAATATGGTCTTTGTTTTCGATCTTTAATCATGTTATATAATAAGTAGGTCTGATAAGTTGAATAGTCTGATAGTGCACTTAATGTCTGCAGTGACGGGGGGAGGGGGGCATGAGCGTGCGGTGTGTATATGTGTGGGGGTGTGTGGGTGTATGTGTGTGTGCTTTTGTTTTTCTAATTTGTTTTCTAGCATTTTTTTTTTTTTAATATTAATGTACGGAATGTGGATGAATGTAGATATGTATTATTTTGATTTAGTGCAGACATAGATTTTTACTTATATGTAGCCCGTTATTGTTTTTTTGATACAGGTGTATTTGTAGGTATTTGTTTATATTATTAATTTAATTTTTTATTCATGGAAAAATAATGCACGTACGGCCAAGCAGGCCCGTGCGCAATGTAAATGCATATGTATTTTCTTTATTCTGAAAAAAAAGGCAATAAATTCCATATTCTACTGCCCGTGCGACCCATATTTGTAAATAATATTGTAAATATCTTACTTTTTGTCTAATAAAGTCCTACTACTACTACTACTTACTTACTCACTGGCACTATCGAACACGTAGGTACATGGCCGCGCGGATATAAGCTCTCCATACATCCCTATCCTGAGCTAATGTTTTTCAATCATTCCCTGTATAATCTACTTCCCTCAAATCATAGTTAATGTTATTCTCCCACCTCATTCTTGGTCTACCAACTGGGCGTTTTCCCTCTGGCTTTCCTACAAGAAGCCTCCATGCAAGTCTTTCATTTCCCATACGTGCAACATGTCCTGCCCATAGCAGTTTACGAGACTTAGCTGTTCTTATTATATCTGGCTTCCTATAAAGACCATGTAGTTCATTGTTATGTAGTCTTCTCCATTAACCTGTCTGTTTATCTCTCTTTGGTCCAAACTTTTTCCTAAGTACTTTATTCTCAAATACTTGTAATCTCCTTTCCTCCCTTAATGTAAGAGTCCATGTTTCGCATCCATATAATGTAACTGGTAGAATAATAGTTTTATATATTATTCTACCAGTTATATTATATGGGGCCAATTCCCAAAAAATTCCAGACCATGGCAACAACTGGTACCCTTTAAGAAACAATTCCTCTGGTCTGACCGGGACCTCATGAACAGTAGTCAGTAACGCTTACCATTAGTCCATGAGGCTAGTCACATAACATATCTTACCATTTGAAATAACCTTTATAAGATACTAGATGGCCCGACGAACTTCGTATCGCCTTTAACTATTTTTACGTTAATTTTTCCGTATGGTTTTGTTGATTGAGATGAAATTATGTTGTTTGCATTCTCAGTATCATCCATAAGTGTATCATAAGGATTATATACATTTATTGATGGAATATTTTGAGGAGGCTTGCTGATTTCATTATACTTTCGTTTTTTTCTACGAACTTGTTGGCAGTTTGGATTCTCATCATCATCAAGAAGTCTCTGTATAGTAATATCATCTTGTGATATATTATAGTCATCTTGTTTTTCATTTAATTGAGGCAAGGAGATTGTTTCTGTAATATTAGGCATATTATTATAACTAACAGACTTACTTACAGTTCTGTTATTCCGATCCTTAAGACCTTCATATGTTTTTAAATTGACATTCTTCTTAAATGTAAGATTTATGTCACATAGGCCAATACCAATTTGCGGAAATTCACTTGATATCTTATCATTCATGGTCTCGAGAACTGATTCGCCATATTGTTCAATGCCCCTTCTCGGTCCCGTTAAATTTAAATTAAGTTGCTGTCTTTCAGCCAGATTACTTAAAACTAATGTACACACGAAATTAATATTATTATCACTATATTGAAAAAAAACACTGAACACACTTAAATTATGAAATAATCAATATTTGTAATTCAATTGAAATTCACGGTTGAAACAAAAAGCACAACCATCTGGATCTCTCTTTGTTAAATAATAAACCAATTACCTTACACCGCCATCTGTTAGAATCGTATGGAACTCACAGATAATTATAACTCTTTGTTAAATAATAAACAAATAAGTGGCAATAAAAATAATGCGACTATAAATTTAGTTATAAACAACCGTAGGTCTCAAGTTGGATCAAACAGCACACGGTGTGCAAAATTTTATTAAAATCGGTTCAGTAGTTTAGGATTCCATCGCGGACAAACAACGTGACACGTAATTTTTATATATTAAGATAAGATTATGTGTAATTAACAGAAGGGGAACGAAGTAAAGATGGAAAAATAAAATACGTAGGAGATATAATAAGAATAGATATGACTCATAGATTGCGATGGGCAGGGCATATGAAAGATGGGCATAAAAGCTTCTGCTAGGAAAACCAGAGGAAATGCTAACAGTTGGTAGATCAATATTGAGATGGGAGAATAATTTTAATCATGATTTGAGGAAAATAGATTATACAGGAGATGATTGGAAAATATTAGCTCAGGATATGGATGCATGGAGAGCTTAAGTCCGCGCGGCCATGAACCTATGGGTTCGATAGAGTTAGTGAGGTAGATAATTTAGTGAACTGACCGTATTAAGTGATATTAATATTGAAATAAATGAGCATCTGGTTATGGAGTCACAACGCTGAATGGGTGAACACAAGGTCTTCTTAAAACTGGTTTTACGTTATGCTCAGAGTTTGTTGACTGCGAAATAAGTTCAGATACTTTGGTGAACAACACTAAGCACAACCTTAAAAGCTAAGGAGTGAGGAGTTAAACAAAACCCCAATTAGAGTACTTATACATTGATTTAATAATAATAATAATAATAATAATAATAATAATAATAATAATAATAATAATAATATAATAATAATAATAATAATAATAATAAATTGATTTTATAGGTGTATGAACAAAATACTAACAATAATATTATAATTTATTATTATTATTATTATTATTATTATTATCATTTTTATAAGTCCACAGCTGTGGTCTGGGGTAGCGTGCTGCCTTGTCACGCAGCGGGCCGGGTTCGATCCCCGGTCGGGGCAGTTTTTCTGGGTGAGGTTTTTCTCGGGGTTTTCCTCACCTGTAAGACAAATGTCAGGAAAACTTTAAGGCCCCAAACGGTCCCCGAAATCATATGGCCATCATCCTTATCATTATCATCCTTACCATTATCATTATCATCATCCTTCACCGGTGTGGAAAGCAACGGGAAGCTACCACACCTACACAATTCCCTAGTAAAGCTGCAAGCATAGCATGAAAATGCTATGATTGCAGTGAAGGACCTGCCTTCCGGCAGAATTACTATGGACTATGGATGGATCATTATTATTATTATTATTATTATTATTATTATTATTATTATTATTATTATTATTATTATTCTACCAGCTATATTATATGGATGCGAAACATGGACTCTTACTTTAAGGGATGAAAGGAGATTACAAATATTGGAGAATAAAGTGCTTAGGAAAATGTTTGGACCAAAAAGAGAGATGAACAAACAGGTGAATGGAGAACACTACATAACAGTGAATTACATGGTCTTTATATGAAGCCAGATATAATAAGAACAGTTAAGTCTCGTAGACTGCGATGGGCAGGACATGTTGCACGTATGGGGAATGAAAGACTTGCATGGAAGCTTCTTGTAGGAAAGCCAGAGGGAAAACGCCCAGTTGGTAGACCAAGAATGAGGTGGGAAAATAACATTAACTTTGATTTGAGGGTAGTAGATTATACAGGGAATGATTGGAAAGCACTAGCTCAGGATAGGGATGTATGGAGAGCTTATGTCTGCGCGGCCATGAACCTACGGGTTCGATAGTGCCAGTGAGTAAGTAAGTAAGTAAGTAAGTAAGTAAATAAGTAATAATAATAATAATAATAATAATAATAATAATAATAATAATAATAGTAATAAATTGGATTGAATTATTAAATGGCATTGCAGAGAAAGTTGGTCTGCAGATTTCTTTTGAAAAAACGGTATTTCATGCAATAAACAAGCACCAAAATACCTGGAAACCAAATATGGAAAAATTAAACGAGTTTCACAATTTAAATATCTTGGTGAAATAATTCAGGAAAATGGAATTGAAACTAAAGCCAATAAAAGTAGATGCCAAAAAATGGAAAACAGCATTTCGGCTTACTCACAACACTTATAATAAAAAAAATGCATATCTTTACATACAAAATTACGACACTATAACACTGTAATTAAACAAGAGTGCCTTCTATGGGAAGGGGGGGGCAGGGCCACATAAATTTGAACAGAAAAAAAAGATATCGAAAATATAGTGAAAAAATAATGCAAAATTATAAGAAAAGTTTCAGGTCCACATGTGATAGGTGAAGCATTTAGACTCAGAAATAAAAAGGAAATAAAAATAAATACAAACATTCATAGTGATATTAGAAAACGAAGGTTAAAATTTTATGGTCATATTAAACGAATGAACTCAAATAGGCTTACAAAACAGATAATGGAATTCTACGAAAACAGAAGTAAAGCTCCAGTGGATACTATGAAGTGGATTGATGAAGTGATAAAATTGGCAGGAATTACTAAAGAAGATATCCCAAACAGAGCTATATTTAGAATTAAGGTGAATAAGTGGCAAGTTGACCAAGAGGACAAACCGAAGAAAAAACTGGAACAACTTGGACAGATGACAGAAAACAAGCTCATAGCAAAAGAATGAAAGAAATTTGGGCTCAAAGAAAACGCCTCTAAGTACTTTGCGTAGTCCTACATGGGCTCATCCGCAATAAAAAAAATACATTGATTTTATAGGTGCATGAACATAATCAACAATAACAGTAGTAATAACAATAATAAAAATAATAGTAATATTAATAACAATATAGTACAGTAATAATAACAAATATTCATTTAATATAGCTAATACCATACGAGTAATGCCAAACCTAATAAATTATATGTGTTTTTATGTTTAGTTGAATAGGTAAACATAATTATAAATTTATATCGCAATTATTACTAGAAACCTCGTGATGATTACCTTGTATTGCCAGAATCTACTTACCCCAATCTTCTTGGCATCAATGAGCTGAAAGACAAGAATGGTTATTATGAGTTATCCGTAAAAGATGTAGGTCTACATATGCTGTCCAGGACTTTTATGTAGATATTTTTGAGATATACAATCCTGTGCAAATCAATTTCGTGTATTTGTTATTGTTTGGGAGCGTAAGCTGTTTAAGGGTCCAAAAAAGCTTCTTTCTTACTGCACCGATGCCCATTTTTTTAGTTCCGACTCTATAGTACGTAGGGTAGGCCTAATATATTGTATACGTTAGTTAGTGAGATATTCAGTTAGGCTTAATAATGCTGCGGGAGGGATTAATTTTAGAAACTATGTTATGATTCATGCTAACTTTTCTGTAAATAGTGAAACATTTTACAACATCCTGTATTGGTTCTTCAATGGATTAGATACATATTACTAACTAATTAGCATTTTTTGAAGACGAAATACATATATTAGAAAAAATGTTCCGATTTAGAATATTGGAGGCGTCAGTTATTACCAGAAGGATTTCTAAATTCAAATCGTGAAAGATTGGCATGCTACGAGTTACTGGTAAACCCAGAAAATTGGTTAAACTTGGGTAAATTTCTGGACGAAACACGGAAAATGAGAACAACACTCATTCATGCACATGTTATCAAAATGCAATACCATCAATTCATAATAATTCTACATAATTAATTTATAATGTTATTGTATTATTATGTAATTGTAGTATTATTGTTTTCTTTATGTAATTGCAATAATTGTTTTTTTTTCTCTTTATACTATTACCAAATATTACTTTATTGTAACGGACTGTCAACAGCACTCACTGCCCGTGCGACCCATATTTGTAAATAACATTGTATAGGTATATCCTACTTTTAGTCTAATAAAGTCCTATTACTACTGAAAAAAATAGCATTTTCGATACCGGGGATTCAAAATCGTGAGGACATGAGCTCTATACATATACTTACTCACTGGCAATCGAACCCGTAGGTTCATGGCCGCGCTGACATATGCTCTCCATACATCCCTATCCTGAGCTAATGCTTTCCAATCATTCCCTGTATAATCTACTTCCCTCAAATCAAAGTTAATGTTATTCTCCCATATATATATATATATATATATATATATATCTGTAGACGTTGTCGCAGAGAGCACAAAATCCTTGCACACGTCCTTGGGGCCTGTCCGTTTGGAGAATCACTGAGAAACATTCAGCACCACACTATTCGAAATATGATGGCAGAAGCCTTGCGAGATTTTGGATGCACAGTTTAAGAGGAAGTTTATGGTGTGGCCACTAATGGGAGTAACAGGACGAATAGATATTATTGGCATTTAGACCATCTTCTAAAATTGGTATGGATATTAGATCCCACAATCCGTTTTGAGACTCATAGTGGCCAACCTGAGGAAATTGACTCTGAAAAGAAAGCCATATATGAGCCAACAATTGACTATTATAAAGATAAATGCCAACTAGATAGTGTAAGTGCGACAGGATTGATGATCGGGGCCAGAGGTACTATACCAGGAGTCTTAGCCAAATTTTGGAATTCTTTAGATTTTGACAGGGTGTATCTTTCTAAAATTGCCATCGATGCCACTAGAGAATCAATTTCAATTTTAAGAAAGCATATTTACAAAATTTCTACTTTATAGTATGTATACTTCAATTAGGCCTACAATTTGAATTTTTTTAAATGTATTTACAAAATATATTTCATCAATTCCAAAAATTAATTGTCTGTATCACTTTGTCCTTGAGGCAATCCTCTACTGAGGAAAGTTGTATCTAATAAAAAAAAATATATATTACTTATTTACTTATGAATGTATGTATGTGTCAGGAAAACTTCCGGACGCCAGCAGAAATAAAGCAAACCTGATACTCAAATTAATTATAGTCTACAAAGATTGCTGCAGAGGTAAGAGACCCCACACAAATTTTAATAGCCTAAGCATAAAGGTAATACATCTTAATTTTAAATAAAACAATAATGGATTGACACCACATCCTATAGTGTTTAATGCAATTGGAGGATTGATTATAGATATGTCAGAATCTCTCAAGAGGAAAATAATTTGTAATAATCACACATGAATATATTCACACATGTGAACCGTGCTACACCTTTATATTCTAACAAAAAATAGTCGATGCGTGTTAACCTTACGCTTACGAAATAACAAAATCACATTACATTTTAGCAGAGTCATTAGGTATTCAAGATAACAGGTAGGAAATATGTAAATTAGCAATTAGTTCAAACTTAAAAGTGAGAGAAGAAAAAGTAGGAAATTCATAGCATCTAATCTAATTAGTAAAAAAACAATAGTCTGAAACCGTTAATGTGACGAGTTTTGGGATAGTGGTTGAGCTTCAGAAGGTAGATGAGCGGAAGTGACAAAGAAAATAGTACTCAACTATATCTAAATCTTACACCTTTGTAATTTAGAAACCTTGTGATTATATCGCGTAGGTATTCCATAATCTCACTTCAAACACTTGAAGTTTTGTCTCAGTACATTCCAAAAATAGTGTCCAACGCTGTGATCTCGGAGTATCGTCGCAGCCTCATACGCAGGGGTGCCTGGTTCGATCCCCGTTCCGGACACGTTTCCTGGGAGATGATTTTATTATTAATTTATTTATTTTTATTTATTTACTTATTTTACCTGATGGGGTAAAGATCTTAAGGTCTTATCTTTCACTTCATCAGGGTTAAATTATACATACGAGTATAATAATAATTATGATACATAATATATATAGACTAAACAATTTAAAGTTGACAAGGGAAAGAAACAAAAATAGTAATAATAACAATAATAATAATAATAGTATAAATATAAAATAATAATAATAACAACCTATAATTAGATTAAGTCTCCTTTCAAAAAACGTTAAAGTCAAAATATATAAAACTATGGTTCTACCAGTTATATTATATGGATGCGAAACATGGACTCTTACTTCAAGGGAGGAAAAGAGATAACGAGTATTTGAGAATAAAGTTCTTAGGAAAAATTTTGGACCAAAGACAGATGAACAGACAGGTGAATGGAGAAGACTACATAACAGTGAACTACTTGGTCTTTATAGGAAGCCAGATATAATAAGGACAATTAAGTCCCGTAGACTGCCATGGGCTGTACATGTGGCACGAATGGGAAAGGGAGGATGTGCATGGAAGCTTCTTGTAGGAAAACCAGAGGGAAAACGCCCAGTTGGTAGACCAAGAATGAGGTGGGAGAATAACATTAACTATGATTTGAGGGAAGTAGATTATACAGGGAATGATTGGAAAACATTAGCTCAGGATAGGGACGTATGGAGAGCTTAAGTCCGCGCGGCCATGAACCTACGGGTTCGATAGTGCGAGTGAGTTAGTTAGTTAGTTAGTTACTGGTGCAATTATCCTCAATATTTTATTTTTCCAAAATATTTTTTTTTAATTATAGCAGTGCCTGTCTTAACATATGTAAGTGAAAATTGCGCTCTTAACCGTTCAGACAAAGAAAAATAGCAACTGCAGAAATAAAGTTGTTACGTTTACCAGCAGGTGTGACAATTTTGGGCAGAAAAATAAATGAAGATATTAGAAAAGGCTTAGATATTTTTAATTTAACAAACAGAAATGACAACCTGAGAAGCAACTGGTATGAACATGTTAAAAGAATGCAAATAGATAGAATCCCTCAGCTGTTACTAAAGTACAAACCAATAGGACATAGAAATGTTGGACGCCCATTTACTAGATGGGAGGATTCATTAAATCCCACTTGATGTAGGGACAGGTTAAAAGGCCTTTTAATTTCATGAAGTAAAAGAGGAAGATATTTTCTAATATAAGAAAGTTGGGTCCTGCAAGTAAGTGACAAAGATTATGTAAAAAAGGAAAAAAAAAGCAGTAACACGAAGGAAAAAAGGCCAGAATAAAGTTTAAAAAAACAATGTTACATTGACAAATTGGCGAGCTACGTGCTCTCTATAAAAAACCAGATATAACAAGAACAGTTAAGTCTCGTAAATTGCGATGGACAGCATATGTGGCACGAACGGCGAATGAATGAGGTGTATAGAAGCTTCTTGTGGAAAACCAGAAGAAAAATGCCCAGTTGGTAGACCAAGAATGAGGTGGGAGAATAACATTATCCATGATTTCAGGGAAGTGGATTATACAGGGAATGACTGAAAAACATTAGCTCAGGATAGGGATGTATAGAGAGCTTATATCCGCGCGGTCAGTGACTTAATTCAGTATTACATTGACGAATTGATGGAGTCAATAATAATAATAATAATAATAATAATAATAATAATAATAATAATAATAATAACAATAATAATAAACTAACGAACTCACTGCACTATCGAACCCATAGGTTCATGATCGCGCAGACATAAGCTCTCCATACATCCCTATCCTGAGTTAATATTTTCTAATCATCCCCTATATATTCTACTTCCCTCAAATCTTAGTTAATGTTTTCTCCCACCTCATTCTGAGCGTTTTCCCTCTTTTTCCTACATGAAGCTTTCATGCAAGTCTTCCATTCCCCATTCGTGCCACATGTCCTGCCCATCTAACTCTACGAGACTTAACTGTTTTTATTATATCTGGCTTCCTATAAAGACCATGTAATTCACTGTTATGTAGTTTTCTCCATTCACCATTTCTCTTTGGTCCAAACATTTTCCTAAGAACTTAATTCTCAAATACTTGTAATCTCCTTTCCTCACTTAAAGTAAGAGTCCATGTTTCACTGGTAGAATAATATTTTATATATTTTCATTCAATCGTTTTTTTGAAAGGAGTTGGGACGTCAAATAATAATAATAATAATAATAATAATAATAATAATAATAATAATAACATAATGATAATAATAATAATAATAATGATAATAATAATAATAACAACACTGAGCAACAGAAAATAAACTTTTTTGTCTCAGAAAGAAAAATATGTGATTCTGAAAGTATTTTCTCTCTCGAATTCAAATATGATATCGGTTTTTCTCCATCACACAAAGTTTGCAAGAGACAGGCATTTATAATTTCAAACACTTTAATATTTTCTACATTCGTAACTACACGATATTCCAACATTCGGACTCACCTAGAAAGTAAGAAATTACATTTTTCTGCTGTATTTCGGCTGTGGAGCATCCCTTTTGATGGCCCAACAATAATCGGCCAGCATATTAGGATTCCATTTGCTTTGATATCTCTTTTCCATAGCTGAAATCTCCTGATGTAAGTGTTTCCCATTTCATTTTACAATGGACAAATGGACGAAAAAACGTTTATTAAAAAATAATTATTAGAATTATTTAAATCCATTAATTGAAATTGAAATAAAAAAATGTCTGTGATGGAGAAATTCCGTATACATATTTGAAAACACGATAGATACTGCATTAAATAGAACTATTGGTACTCATGAGACAAAAATCATGTTGACCAGTGTAATAATAATAATAATAATAATAATAATAATAATAATAATAATAATAATAATAATAATAAAGAAGAAAAGAGGGAGACCAAAGTATACATGGAAGGAAAACAGGAAGACAGTAATGCAAGAAGACAGTAAGGGCTAAACATCGAAGATACCCAAGACCGTAGGCTTTGGAGGTTTGGCACGGGAAGACGGCAGCAGCTGTAAAAACCAGAAGATAGAGATAATAATAATAATAATAATAATAATAATAATAATAATAATAATAATAATTTCATTATCATTATTATTATTATTATTATTATTATTATTATTATTATTATTATTATTGACTATCGATTTGTCAATGTAAGAGTATTATTTTTATTATTTTTAAAGTTTATTCTGCTGCTTTTTTCTCTCGTGTTACTGTTTTTCCTTTTTACATTATTATTTTTTTGTTTTTTTTTTCCTTTTTCGCACAAGACACACACCCAGAAGCAAGATGGAGATTAAAAATCCCTTACCCCACAGTGAATCAAATCCGGGTCGCCGGAATGGAAGATAGGAACTCTACGACAACGTCACGCGACGAACATTTAAAATTAAGTGCATATCAGCAGTAATATAACGTAACATATGGTTGGGTGGAGGAGAAGACTTCAATTGAATAACCAGATATTAAGCAGAGAACCATGATTGAACAAGTGGTGTCCACTTGTTTCGCTTGCAAAGTAAATGTTCCTGTAAAGAGAGCGCGATCAGGTGAAAGAGAGCGACCGAGTGTGTAGGAAGTGAACCAGCGAGCGTGGGCTTCAAGGTTGAACTTGGTACTAACATCTGCATCATTTTAGCAACATACAGTTACAAATTGGACCCTAATTTATTGAACCACTAGAATCATTGATCACCGGCACATCATATATCGCTACATGTTAACCGATCCGAATAAAAATCACCCAAATCATGAACACTGGTCTGTATTTTATTACCAGACATTATAGGTTTTTTCGTGTCTAATAAATACGGGGTGAATAAAAAATATCCGCCGTAGCGTAGTGGTTAAGGCACTGAGCTACAAGCCAGAGGGTCGAGGGTTCAAGTCCCGTTGGGGTCAGGATTTTTAAACTGATCCAAACCCTCTGGCGGCACTATGGCCCTGGGGTCGACTCAGGCTCTAACATAATTGAGTACCAGACACTTGTTCTAGGGGTAAAGGCGGCCGTCACGCAGGGCTGACAACCCGGCTGACATAAAGTGCCGATTGTCTAGAAAAAGTGGGAGCCTTAACCTCCTACTACCCTTTATACGTTTGATCGCGTTGTGTGATGAAAATATTACCATTACAGGAAATATGAAATTACCGTTGGAAAGGCAATTATTCAAATTACAACAATGGAATAAAACAAAACAGTGTAGAACTTACGTCATTAGTCAAAATGGCGTTGAATATGCAACAGTAAAGTACAATTGCTGCATGGGCAATAACGTATGCTAATGATCACGAGGCCGCAAGACGGGCAAGACGTGAGTTTAACGTAGCATTGAAGCCGTCGACTGTGGGGAAGTGGATAAAACGACTGCTGGAAACGGGAAGGATGCAGAAAATCAAACCTCCTGGAAGGCCTCGCATTAACACGGATGCAGAAACAACGAAGAAAGTCATTCGACGCTAGCCCTCAAAAATCAACCCGCCAAGCTGCATGTGAGCAGTGATTTGTTTTGTATTGTTCTATTGTTGTAACTTGAAGGATTCTCTTTCCAATGATAACATCATATTTCCTTTAATAATAATATTTTTTGTCACAAAATGCGATCAAACGTACAGCCATATTTCTGAATCACTCTGTAGTATGCCCAAAAGAACGCTGTTGCAGATTGACGCGGCAGACTAAGTGAAAGAGATGGAAATATAATTATCTCCAAGTTTCGCTGAAAGAGGATGGTTCAATGCAATCTTCGTTAGCCGCTGTTCCTGTAACTGAGTTCACCCCCTAACTTTATTAAATATGTGGGTGATTTATACGTTCCATAATAGTATTTTTCCATAAAACGGGCATCCACTTTCTTGGTAAAGTTGTAGGACTAACTATTTACACTCTCACTTGCCAAAACATGGAATTCCCTTCCGACCTATATCAGAGACTGTCAAACTATAACATCCTTCAAAAACAAACTAAAGAATTATTTTTAATAACAAACTAACTTATACACCTCACTGATACAATTATTTTAACAATTAATACATTGAATTATTTATAAAAGTGATATTAAAATTAACAAATATTTTAATTTGTTTAAATATTGTATAACCGTAAAATTAGTTTTCTATATCTCATTATTTTTCTTCTGTTTTTATATAGGCCTTACATTAGACAGGGACTATCTACCAACAATTTAATTTATCTTCCTTGAATACATTTTATTATTAGTTTTAGTCTTAATCTTAACTATCATTAACTGGTTGCATTATAGATCATAATATAATAGATATTATCTTATTGATCAAATCTTCATTTAGCATTTAATATTAGAGTTAATTCTGATTGTTATATTCTGATGTAATATATGTTTGTCCTGGTGAATGGAAGAGAAGGCCACATGACCTGAACTCCACCAGGCTAAATAAATAAATAAAATATTTAACTATACCATTTATTCAAAATTGTTTTTGGGGAAGGATGTGGATGACTTCCTACTCGAAACAGGGAAAATAAAAAAAAAAGTTATTTTTTTTTAATATCTTGAATCAATAATTACCTGTTTAGGTACATGTGAAAGAGTTGTACAAACTAAAATTGCAATAACCAAAAATGCAACTAAGACATTACATGGAATAATTTGGAACGAAAATATTACAAAGGAAACTAAAATCAAAATTTATAAGAGCATAATACAGAATATTTTGTCATACTTTGTATTTGACGGAATTACAAAACAATAAAATTACGACAGTTGAATTTGGTTATCTTAGAAAAACAAGACAGGATAAAATAATAAATGAATTCCTTTGGAGAGAAATTAATGTCACTACATTTGTTGTTAAGCGAATTGAAAATCATCATCATCATCAACAACAAGGATTAGGCCTAATGGCCTGTTCCGATCTCATTATAGGTCGAATTGGTCCTTCCATCTCTTCAATGGTCTTCCCAACGTTCTTCTCCCTTTTGGTTTATAATTATATATTCTTCTTGGTATGCGCTGTTCATTCATTCGTAATACGTGCTGAAGATAAGCATTTTGGTAATATGTTATTCTTTCACAGAGATTAAATATATTAAGTTCTGTTCTTATATCTTCGTTTTTCTTTTTATCGGTCCTTCGGTATCCTGCTATTGCTCTCAACATCTTCAATTCAGCAACCTCTATTTGTTTACTATCTGCCTTTGTTAATGTCCAGGTTTCACATCCATATATAAGAGATGGAACTGCCAATACTTTGTAAAACTTCAAAATAGTTTATTTTCTAGTCTTATTCCATAAAGTGCGTTTAATTGTACCACATAGATAATTGAATCGTTGTATTTTAGTGTGTTTATCTAAATTGAAAATAAAACTCTTAAATAGTATGGCCATGTACAAAGAATGGTAAATGAAAGATGACAAAAAAATATATAGGCCTACCAATGTTCATCCCATTGAAGAAATAAACGTGGCAGACCAAGATGGAAATGGAAAAATTATGTCAGAACTATAATGGATGATTGGAATTTGGAAGAAGGAGATTGGAATAATAGAAATAAAGGGAAACTGAATACGGCAAACCTATAAGTGGGGGAAAGCCGAAGAAGAAGAAGAAGAAAAACTTGTTGTACCTGTAAGATTAAAATATGAAATCATAACACTACAAAATAATGTGAATCCTAATATGTTAATTTAGGAATAAACTTGCAAACGGTACTTTTCGTAATGCCACGGGCGATTTCCAAATTATCGATAAATTCACGACTCACGAAGTGAGGAGTGAATTTATGTAGAGAATTTGGAAATCAAGAGTGGCATTTGTTAGGACTATTTAACGAATAAAATTAAGCTGTTTACTCACAAATCATTATTTAAATATAGTTATTTTACAATATTTATATATTTAATGTAAACGGCGATGTTTGAAAACAAATGAGAAACGATTGGTACGCTTCATTTTCTTCTTTTGTTCATTACTGCAACCAGATCATAATATTATTTATTGCCAAATGATCGCAATGTTTTAAGAATGCACCCTAGTGTAGAAATTTATAACCAACATTATAGGCATTAACAAACGAATGATGACAAATCAAGAGCTTCAGAGCATTTGACTACTACTACTGTAAAAGTATTAATTAATGCCTGATGTCCTATGATGTAAATATGTCAACTGTATTTTTCTGCAACGTCATTTCCTGAAAAATAATTCGTTTAAGGAAGTGCAAACAGTGATTTATTTTTTTTTGTGGTACAATCAATTGTTATAAATGTTTTTATATTATCTCTCGCATGCGCTTTCTGCTGACATTCATACACTATATATACAATCTGGCAGCCGTATTTCTTATAGAATCAGTCACTGCAAAATAATGTTATGATCTATTCAGAATGTTAAAAGGAGGTGATTTCTTTATTATGATAAACTTTAGTTGGTAAATTCTAGGCGAAACACGACTGTGATTGGTTGTAAATAAAAAAAATCATTGAAATGTGATTGGTCATTGACTCCCATTTGGGGCATGAGGTTAAATAGTCAAAATAAAATCAATTAATAAGAGATTTTGATCAATTTATATTAATTATTACTGTCAGGTTTAGGCAAGGGCTTAAAGAACTTAATCATTTTTAACTTTTTGCCGCTTTTATAAGATCTTTAAGTTCAGTTTGATATTTAGCTGTGGATTCAGCGATATAATTCCTTATTTTGTCTTCGGATTTCTAGATGAATCGTGTAGTTGATTCATTAACACTGAAACAGACTGATGTGTATGCAAACGACTCATTCAACAGCGTAAGTACGGGTGGCCAACATTTCTCTATTTACTTTAAGCGGGCAACTACTCCTTTTTTCAGTTTGCCGAAAATTAATTTTATTTCCTTTTACTCTACATTATAAATTGGCAACAACGCAAAAGAGTCAAGTGTTATTCAATCAAACCTCTATTGCAACGAATGTCAACTTTAAACTAATAAGACACAAAACACCGATAGTAGAGAGGGCGGCTAATTATTTTTATAACCGGACATAGCGGCATGTCGTGAATTACGGGAGCGGCGCGGTGGCGTTTAACAACGTACTTTAGGCTTAGTGACAATAAGGTTTGTTTTACTTTGATATTAATTTGTATTATATTTGTTTTGCAATATCATCATCAGACGCTTCCTTATAAAAGCTGTCATGCCACGTGATTGTCGAATAAAAACAGTTGCCGATGGTTAATAAAGGATGCTAATCCTTCTAATACACCGACAGGATCCGAGAGTAAATAATCTTTTAGCCGCGAATACAGGAACTCTGTCGCAATGTTTGAACCCGCGAAAAATGAAGACGCAAATAAGGAAACCGCGAATAAGGAACTTTTATTGTACTTACTTACTCACTGGCACTATCGAACCCGTAGGTTCATGACCGCGCGGACATAAGCTCTCCATACATCCCTATCCTGAGCTAATGCTTTTCAATTATTCCCTGTATAATCTACTTCCCACAAATCATAGTTAATGTTATTCTCCCACCTCATTCTTGGTCTACCAACTGGGCATTTTCCCTCTGGCTTTCCTACAAGAAGCTTCCATGCAAGTCTTTCATTCACCATACGTGCAACATGTCGTGCCCATCGCAGTCTAGGAGACTTAACTGTTCTTATTATATCTGGCTTCCTATAAAAACCATGTAGTTCGTTGTTATGTAGTCTTCTCCATTCACCTGTCTGTTCATCTCTCTTTGGTCCAAAAATTTTCCTAAGTACTTTATTCGCTTTTATTGTACACTGAAATAAAGGTATTATTAGCTTCTACGTTAAACAACTTTTTTTTTTTCAACAGGATGAAAACACACAATTGAGTAAAAGTAAATAAACGTTATCTTGAAGGAAGCATAATGCGTAGCGTGGCCACGTAGTTGTCTTCACTTAATGTTTATATAAAACACGGAACATTCAACTTGAGTTTTATTTTTGTAAACATTGCGACATGAATAGGCATAAAATGAAATCATGAAGATAACATATGCTAAATATTTGCATGGAATTGCGCAGAAAGAATTTTAGCGAGTTATCAACATCATAAAATATAAGAATAAACATGGTAATTTATGGGCCCTAATTTGGCATAGGCATTGTCTTAATTCCTTAATATATCTTCATATAAATACCTGAACTAGACATTTTTAGAACAGAAAACATTCAAACAACTTTTTATGTTACCGGTTTTACAACTTTTATTCGTGTTTGTGAAAAATAGAAGAGATCACGTTTCCAAAAAATTTGACTCCAAAATGTGTGTTCAAGTCCACCGCTGTGGTCTCGAGGTAGCGTGCTGCCTTGTCACGCAGCGGGTGCCGGGTTCGATCCCCGGTCGGGACAGTTTTTCTGGGTGAGGTTTTTCTCGGGGTTTTTCCTCACCTGTAAGACAAATGTCAGGAAAACTTTAAGGCCCAAAAGGTCCCCTAAATCATTGGCCATCATCACCATCATCACCATCATCATCATTATCATCCTTCACCGGTGTGGAAAGCAACGGGAAGCTACCACACCTACATTTCCCTAGTAAAGCTGCAAGCATAGCATGAAAATGATATGATTGCAGTGAAGGACCTGCCTTCGGGCAGAATTACTATGGATGGATGTGTGTTCAAATTATTGCTATAGAATAGATTTAGAATAGATTTATTTAGCCTGGTGGAGTTAAGGCCATGTGGCCTTCTCTTCCACTCACCAGAACAAACATATGTTACATATGAATACAAAAAAATTACAATAATAGTCATATTAAACAGGACAAACATATGTTACATATGAATACAAAAAAATACAATAATAGTCATATTAAACAGGACAAACATATGTTATATATGAATACAAAAAAATTACAATAATAGACATTGAACAATTAATTAATTATCTATATACCATAGGTTAACGGTCGACAACTGGCGGATCGCGGTCCACGTCCGGACCGCGGAAGGTCAAAAACTGGTCGCCAAAAATGACCTAATACTCAAGCATTCAACATTTTACAATACTGTTATTTTAATACAGTTCCAATAATGGAACATATAATAATATTGTGAAAAGAAAAATTAATGTATGAACCAGGGATCGTACCGTGGACCTCTCCTTCTCCGTAGGAGTGTGCAGTCCACTACATCATTCTAATTTTTCTTTTCACAATATCATTATAATATTATAATATAATCCATTATTGGAACTGTGTAAAATAACAGTATTGGAAAATATTAAATAACATCGTTTACTGCTTATAAAAGTGGTGGTGTAAAATTCTCAAATATAGATACTTCTAAACGAAGCCGGCCGTTGGCGATGGTAGTGACACCTACCTGGCAGCGGACGAAACGAGAATTACAGATTTGTATATGTGGAAAAAATTGTTAATGTTTATACCAAGTCTAGAATGGTGTAGTGGGCTGCACACTCCTACGGAGAAGGAGAGGTCCACGGTTCAGATATTAGTTTTTTTTTCTACACAATATCATTATAATGTTGGAATACTTGACTCACAAAAATATATAAAACGAATGAACTAAAACTTAAATAGATAATTTCCAATTACGTTAATGCAAACAATATTTATTTATTTAATTAAATAAAAATAAATCTTAGTTTTATTTGATTTTCATATTTATTAAGATATAATTCGGTGACAGCTGTTTCGGTACACTGTACCTTCTTCAGACATGTTAACAAATTATGAATTGTGTTATTATAGTACATATCAACTGATCTAAGCAACAATACAACAATAATTTATTTAATTTTTTTTAATTTAACAAAGGCGAGTCATTCAAATCAAGTTGAGAATTTAACAGTCTGTTACTACTTTTCAATTTATTTATTTCTACAGCCTCCAAAAGATCCAACTTCTTACCCTTATCACAAACATGAAAAAGTTCAAAATTTGGATCGAAACAATGATTAAATTCGAATAGGTGGTTAGCATATTTTGA
>JASPKZ010007832.1:1317500-1497500 GCA_030220185.1 Diploptera punctata
GAAAACAAGAAATAAATTGAATAGTAAAAACTTCAGGCAACATTTATTAAAATTTTTCCATAAGTCATTCAACACTATAATAGTTTTCCTTGGATTTATTGAGACTATTTAACTCATGCCCCAAATGGGAGTCAATGACCAATCACGTTTCAATGATTTCTGTTTTACAACCAATCAGAGTCGTGTTTCACGAAATATTTTTCAGTATTATATTTACCATATTAAAGGAAGCTCCTCCTTTTTAATATTCTAAACAGGTCTGACCATTATTTTGCAGTGACTGAGCGTATGAGAAATACGGCTACCAGATTGTATATATAGTGCATGAATGTCAACACATGCCGCATGTGGGAGTTAATATAAAAACATTTGTAGCAGTTGATTATACCACCAAAAAAAGAAACCACTGTTTGCTTGCACTTTCTTAAATGTATTTTTTCCCAGGTAACAATTCAGAAAAATATAATTGTCATATTTACATCATACGACATCAGAAATGAATTAATATACAGTTTGATGTGTTTCATTTTTTCTCCACTAGAGAGCATTCTTACAATATTGCGTTCCTTTGGCAATAAATAGTATGATCTGGTTGCAGTGATAAACAAAAGAAGCAGATGAAGCGTACCTATCGTTTCTCATTTGTTTTCAAACATCGCCGTTTACATTATATATATAAATATTTTAAAATAACTATAGTTAAATAATGATTTGTGAGTAAACAGCTTAATTTTATTCGTTAAATAGTCCTAACAAATGCCACTCTTGATTTCCAAATTCTCTAGATAAATTGGAAATCACTCGTGGCATTACTTATGATAATACTTATTTTCCTAACAATTGGAATATATTCTGATAGATGCCACGTTGATGGCTGCAGAATGATCGGGTATCATGCAACTACACGAAAAACTTATTATATTATTTATTTAATAAATTTACTCAAATAGAGTCTGCCAAAAGGGACAAAGTTTATTTGACATTTTACCGAAATCAACTTTTCGGTACGTAGAATTACGTAATTCTACGCAACTATTACGTCATCGTGTCTTCCTTCTTCAGTGATCTTATAGAACAGTGCCAAATTCCTATCTTCGTTGTCCTCTCTCCTATGTAACTCCTCTTTCTTCTTTATGCGCTGCGTGTTACTGCGCATCTTCCCCTTGCTAGCGAAGACCTCAAATAAGCTGTGCAAGTGAATATCAGTATCATCATATATTTTGGTTTCGTCGGAGTCAAGTCGATAGTAGCTCGAAGGAGCTGTTTGGTTTAATTAGTCCCATAAGCCAGGGTAGGGCCACCAGGACCGTGTACCCTAGCCCTTGGCTGGACTGGATTGAGTGTTTGTATGTATGTATGTTTATTATTATTGTTATTGATTTTTCTTTTGATGACCGATTAATGTTATTATTTCTTTCATAACTTATCTTTCAATGGTCAAGGAAATAATAGTTTGTTATATTATTTGTATTTCACTTATCTGACTTATGACTCTAATTAAAGTTACATTATTTTTAGTTAACTTATGTTTACTAATTGCGTAGCTAGTCATGTTAGGTATTGATATAAATTCCAAAAGCTTTCTCAAGCCAATTTAATCCCCTTTTTCCTTCTAGCTTCCACGATTATAATACTGCTTGGCATACAGTACTATATGTTAAATAATTTGCTAAGGAAAGGTGGATTAATCCTTGCCTTCTATGGGCCCGGTCAAATGTATGTTGATTTAGGCACTCAATACTTTCAAACTCAAGGTAATTATAAAAAGATTGGTACGATCACGCACGCACGCACGCGAGTGGTTGCAAAAATGTTAGCAGAGCGTAGGTGCAACATAGTTATTTAACACTTTCCAATACTGTTATTTTAATACAGTTCCAAAAATGGATCATATTATCATCATCATCATCATCATCCTGCCAGGTATTAGTCCTAGAAGAACTGTTATGGCCTGAGAAGGCGGTTTTCGTGCCATCTTTTCATAGGTCGACCAAGTGACCGTTTCCCATTTGGACGGTAGTTCATTATTGCCTTGGGGATCCTGGATCTAGCCATTCTTGAGGCATGTTCCTTCCAGTTTAGCTGATATCTGGAGATGTAGTCCAGTATTGGTGACACATTGTTCTTGAAGGATTTCTACATTTTTCTTTCGATCCCATTTGGTGTAGCCAGCTGTTCGGCGTATAAATCTCATCTCACAAGCTGTTAGTCTGCTTTCATCTCTCGTCCTTATAGTCCACGCTTCACTCCCATAACATAGGACTGGTCGAGCCATTATTTGATAAAGACGAGTACGAGTTGATTTTTGCACTAATGAAGGTTTTAAAACTCTGTTAGTGATTCCCATTGATTTGTTGAATTTCACAACTTTCTCTGATAAATCAAAATTTTCAACGAAAGAGAGTTTATATCCCAAATAAGTAAACTCATTAACTCTCTCTAAAATTTTGTTATTTAAACAAATTTTACTTGGTATTGGGGATTTTCCATAAAAGGCCATTATTTTAGTTTTATTGGTAGATATTTCCATTGAATATTTCTGGGCTATCAAATTTAAATTATGTACTGACCATTGTAAATCATCTTCAGATGTTGCTAGTAAAACAAGATCATCTGCAAACATTATTAGGCCTATATCTAATTTTAAATTTCTATCGATACTGATACTTCCGTGTTTTGTTTCTCTAAAATCTTTTACAATGACATTCATATATATGTTAAAAAGTAGAGGGGAGAGGTCACAACCTTGTCTGATCATATTATAATATTATAATTATATTGTGAAAAGAAAAATGAATGTCTGGATCAGGAATCGAACCGTGGACCTCTCGTATTCCGTACGAGCCTGCAAGACCATTACACTTTTCGAGACATGGCACAAACAATAACAATTTTTTCCACATATACAATCTACAATTCTATTTTCGTCCGCTGCCAGGTAGATGTCACCACCAACGCCAACGGCCGGCTTCATTTAGATGTATCTATGTTTTAATAATTTTACACAACCACTTTTATAAGCAGTAATCGATGTTATTTAACATTTTCCAATACTGTTATTTTAACACAGTTCCAATAATGGATCATATTATAATATTATAATGATATTGTGAAAAGTTTACCGTATACAACAACCAGTAGCGGAAGCTCAACATGCAGAAGATGGAAGATAATTCCGAAAGCGCTCCAGTTCATTTTACATACAATATTTTAACAAAGTTGAGGACGACGGTACCTACCAACAGGTACAATTAAATTTTTAACTTCCATCATATGACTTCACCTTGATATGAATTTTACTTGTATTGATAATAACAGAATGATTTGATCTGTTGATGTGGAAACAAGTCGACAACCTAATTTCAAGAGGCAGAATAAATAGATGGATTAAATGATCCATAGTATTCATAGTAATTCTGCCCGAAGGCAGGTCCTTCACTGCAATCATGGCATTTTCATGCTATGCTTGCAGCTTTACTAGGGAGTAGTAGGTGTGGTAGCTTCCCGTTGCTTTCCACACCGATGAAGGATGATGATGATAAGGATGATGATGGTCATATGATTTCGGGGACCGTTTGGGCCTTAAAGTCTTCCTGACATTTGTCTTACAGGTGAGGAAAAGCCCCGATTAAGACCTTCTTCTTTTTCTTCTTCCTTTCATGTGATAGACCTAGTGGTCTGTTACGGTCTCAACCCAACGTTTGAAGGGTCTGCCCAAAGATCTCTTGCCTGGTGGCTGGTAATTTAAGATCTGACGTGGTATTCTTGTTCTGCTCATTCTTCGTACGTGAGATTTCCAGTTGTTTCTGTATTTTTTCTACATATTCCATGACTGATTCTGTGTGTAATTCTTTGAGAATCTCAGAATTTCTTTTATGGTCTATCCTTGAATAGCCCCCAGTACGTCTCATAAATTTCATTTCTGCCGCAGTTAGTCTTTGTTCATCTACATTGCGAATTGTCCAGGCCTCACTGCCTTAACATATATGGGTCTGGCCAGCGTTTTATAAATTCTAGTTCGTGTGTGTTGCTGTACTGTGTTTGGCTTGAAAATATTATTTATACTAAAAAGTCTCAAAGATTAAAACCTCACCCAGAAAAACTGCCCCGACCGGGATCGAACCCGGTACCGCTGCGTAACAAGGCAGCACGCTACTTTGAGACATGGATTAAATAAAACGTAAGAAAAATTTGAATCAGGAAATGAATAAAAGAGGAAACTGAAAACTGGATCGTCTGTTTGTTGGCTTAATAGTGGATGGGAAAAGTGTGTTTGAGGCAGGTTATTAATTAACGGTGACGTGAGACAGTTTAATGTGAAGTCCCTCAAGTTGGGCTCAGCCCTGATCTAATTTTGCGGGGCAGTGTATCACTATGATGACACAATATCCATGACTTTATTGACATCACGTGACGGATTAGTGTGACGAGCTCTCATCGTTTGACCCAACATTAATCAGATTCATAATATTATACCCATAGCAGCTTATTCTAATTGCACCGGAAATACAACACATAGCCTACTTACTTACTTACTCACTGGCACTATCGAACCCGTAGGTTCATGGCCGCGCGGACATAAGCTCTCCATACATCCCTATCCTGAGACAATACTTTCCAATCATTCCCTGTATATTCTACTTCCTTCAAATCATAGTTAATGTTGTTCTCCCACCTCATTCTTGGTCTACCAACTGGGCGTTTTCCTTCTGGCTTTCCTACAAGAAGCTTCCATGCACGTCTTTCATTCCCCATACGTGCAACATGTCCTGCCCTTCGCAGTCTATGAGACTTAATTGTTCTTATTATATCTGGCTTTCCTATAAAGACCATGTAGTTCATTGTTATGTAGTCTTCTCCATTCACCTGTCTGTTCATCTCTCTTTGGTCCAAAAATTTTTCTAAGAACTTTATTCTCATATACTCGTAATCTCCCTTCCTCCCTTAAAGTAAGAGTCCATGTTTCGCACCCATATAATATAACTGGTAGAATAATAGTTTTATATATTTTCAGCTTAACGTTTTTTGAAAGGAGTTGGGACATCAAGAGTCTCTGCAATGCATAATAGCACACATTTCCAGAATTGAGCCTATGTTTAATTTCTTTGTGCATCTCATTCCTATTTGTGATTATTGTTCCTAGGTATTTGAATTCAGCCACTTCCTCAAAATTTCCCTCATTTGTCATTAGCTGTCCATTTCCATTATATACTGAATTTTACGTGTGACCATATATTTAGTTTTACTGATATTTACTTCCAGTCCTAATTTCTTAGTGTTACTCAATAGTGTGTGCGTGTTGGCCTTCAGTATCTCCTCGCTATCGGCCGTATCTTTACCTTGTCGTGGTGGAGTGGCTTGCGTGCTTAAATGATCCTGAGAGCTATGCCGGCGGTAGCATTGCTGCCGATAGGGTTACCCATGCCGGACTGGTCGAAGGTGATAAGCTAGACGAAAAAAGTACCTTGGGCGAAAGAGTGACGATCTTTCACCGTAAAAATACAACCGTCAAGAAATGCGGACATGGGTTCATCTGGGGTAAAATTTTCCGGAGGTCAAATAGTCCCCCATTCGGTTCTCCGAGCGGAGACTACTTCAGGGAACCCATGCCAAAGGCTCAAACACAGGGACATGTTCCTAGGAACATGGAATGTTAGGACACATAGCCTAACAATAATTTATTCATCTAATTAAATAAAAATAAAATTTAAAGTTTTTATGATTTTCATATTTATTACAATATAAATTTGTAACAGCTGTTTCGGTACTTTGTACCTTCTTCAGACATGATTACAAATTAATGAATTGCGTTAATATATCAATACATCTTCTTCTTCTTCTTATTCTTCTTCCGAATGCAGTATTGGGTGATGTTGCCCGTTCTGCGACTACAAAAACTGATCTCTCCATCGGTTGAAGGGTCTTCCGAGGTCTCTTTTGCCTTTAGGGTTGAGGTGGTAAATCATCTTTGGTAAACGGGAATTTGACATTCTCTGGACGTGTTGGAACCATTTAATCTGATAATTTTGTATATGTTCAACCATTTCCCTACTATTCCACTGCATCCTTATCTCATCACTTTTCATTCTATCCCTTAATGTTACTCCAGTTAGTGATCGGAGGAATCTCATTTGTGAACTATTAATGCGGGATTTATCTTTTGCTCGAAGTGTCCAGCATTCACTTCCGTATAGTAGAGCAGGTTTGGCTATGGCATTACGAAATCTCAATTGGATTTCTTTCCTCATTTGTTTTCCAAAGTTTCTCCTAATTATACCATTTAATCTGTTATATTTTTCTAAATTTGTTTCCACATCTTTTTGATTATGAAATATATCAATACATAAAAACTGTAACTATGCAACTGAAGGTATACAAACTATTTTTTTTACAATCTCTATTATATATTTAAAAGAGGTGATTCATTTAATTCTAGTCGTTAATTTAACAGCCTATTCCCGTTCAATTTATTTATCATAAGTAATGCCACGAGTGATTTCCAATTTATCTAGAGAATTTGGAAATCAAGAGTGGCATTTGTTAGGACTATTTAACGAATAAAATTAAGCTGTTTACTCACAAATCATTATTTAACTATAGTTATTTTAAAATATTTATATATTTAATGTAAACGGCGATGTTTGAAAACAAATGAGAAACGATAGGTACGCTTCTACTGCTTCTTTTGTTTATCACTGCAACCAGATCATACTATTTATTGCCAAAGGAACGCAATATTGTAAGAATGCTCTCTAGTGGAGAAAAAATGAAACACATCTATCTGTATATTAATTCATTTTTGATGTCGTATGATGTAAATATGACAATTATATTTTTCTCGATTATTACCTGGGAAAAAATACATTTAAGAAAGTGCAAACAGTGGTTTCTTTTTTTGGTGGTATAATCAATTGCTACAAATGTTGACATGTATGCACTATATATACAATCTGGTAGCCGTATTTGTTATAGGCTCAGTCACTGCAAAATAACGGTCAGACCTGTTCAGAATATTAAAAAGGAGGAGCATTCTTTAATATGGTAAATATAACACTGATAAATATTTCGTGAAACACGACTCTCATTGGTTGTAAAACAGAAATCATTGAAACGTGATTGGTCATTGACTCCCATTTGGGGCATGAGTTAAATAGTCTAGAGAATTTGGAAATCAAGAGTGGCATTTGTTAGGACTATAGAATATAATAAACTGAGATAATGGTTAGTCTGACTATTTAACTCATGCCCCAAATGGGAGTCAATGACCAATCACGTTTCAATGATTTCTGTTTTACAACCAATCAGAGTCGTGTTTCACCAAATATTTATCAGTGTTATAATTACCATATTAAAGAAAGCTTCTCCTTTTTAATATTCTGAACAGGTCTGACTATTATTTTGTAGTGACTGAGCCCTACAGAAATACGGTTACCAGATTGTATATATAGTGCACGAATGTCAACACATGCCGCATGCGGGAGTTAATATAAAAATATTTGTAGCAATTGATTATACCACCAAAAAAAGAAACCACTCTTTGCACTTTCTTAAATGTATTTTTCCCAGGTAACAATCCAGAAAAATATAATTGTCATATTTACATCATACGACATCAGAAATGAATTAATATACAGTTTGGTGGGTTTCATTTTTTTCTCCACTAGAGAGCATTCTTACAATATTGCGTTCCTTTGGCAATAAATAGTATGATCTGGTTGCAGTGATAAACAAAAGAAGCAGATGAAGCGTACCTATCGTTTCTCATTTGTTTTCAAACATCGCCGTTTACATTAAATATATAAATATTTTAAAATAACTATAGTTAAATAATGATTTGTGAGTAAACAGCTTAATTTTATTCGTTAAATAGTCCTAACAAATGCCACTCTTGATTTCTAAATTCTCTAGATAAATTCACTCCTCACTTCGTGAGTCGTGAATTTGTCGATAATTCGAAAATCACTCGTGGTATTACTTATGAGAATTTGGAAATCAAGAGTGGCATTTGTTAGGACTAGAGAATATAATAAACTGAGATAATGGGCCTCAGGATGCCCTTGGGGTAGTAGGATGTTAAGGCTCCCACTTTTTCTTGACAATCGTCACTTGATGTCAGCCGGGTTGTCAGTTCTGCTTGACAGCCGCCTTTATCCCCAGAACAATCGCCTAGTCCTCATTTGCGTTCGAGGCTGAGTCGAACCCAGGACCGTAGTGCCGCCAGAAGGTTTGGGTCAGTTTAAAATTCCTGACCCCACCGGGACTCGAACCCTCGACCTTCCGGCTTGTAGCGTAGTGCCTAAACCACTACGCTACGGCGTGTCCCGTATAATATTAATCATCATCACTCCAGGGATTAGGCAATTGCCCGTTCCGACTTCATAATGCATCAGCCCGTCTTCTAGGTCTTCCCACATCACGCCTTCCTCTTGCTTGATAATTTCTTGCTAACAATGGATATCTCTCCTTACTCATTCCATCCATATTATCAATCTATTTCTGTCTGTAATTCGTCACCTTATCCAATAAAGGCTGTACTTTCAATTCTTCTCTTACATCCTCATTTCTTATTCTATCAAGTCTTGTATATCCTTTTAGTTGTCATAGGAACCTCATCTCCGCCGTCTGTATTCTATCCTTCTGTTTTTTTCATTGGAGCCCAAGTTTCACATCCATACAATATTGTGGGAACCGCCATAACATTATACATTTTTATCTTGGTTTCTTTTCTAATTTTATTTTTGAATGTTCTCTGTATTGTTCCACACACCGTCTGAAATTTATTTATTTTGGAGTCAATATCTCTTTCTACATTGTAGCCAACATCACAGCCCAAATATTTGAAACTAGACACCTGTTCTATACTTTGATTTTCTAAAATAATTTTGGATCTCACTGGATCTCTTCCTCTAAAAGCCATGGTCTTCGTTTTCCTTACAGAAATCTTTAGATCATATAATTTACATATTTCATTTAATGCATGCATTGATTTCTGTAAGTCGTCTTCATTTTTCTGCATTATGATTACATCGTCAGCAAATAGAAGATTATTTATGCACACTTTATTATCCATTCTTATTCCTGGATTTACTGAAACTTTCCATTTATTTAAAATATCGTCTATATATTTCGTTAGTAGTTTTTTATTTCGTTAGTAAAAACCTTAATTAAACCAAGTTTTTCTTCAATTTATTAAATTTCTAAATTATCATTAATTGTGTAGAAATAATCTTAATTTTATAATCTCTAATTTGTCTTATTTCTAGGAAACACATTTCATATTTTCAGTACACACAATCATTAGTGCCAATCAAAAGCACTGTGACAGTAAACATGTTTTTACTAATGGGTTAAACATAATATATGCACACTAATTTTTATTTTTCGAGATGTGTAATCAACATATGGTGTAATTGTCAAACTTATAATATCATGTTCATACTCTGAGTAAAAATGTCAAATAAAATAATCAGATGATAAAAAGTTTAGACTCGCACATAAATGACATGCTCGCTTTACTACAAACTCAGACACAAATCCATTATTTACAGCAGAATGTCAGTGATTTAGCTACTATTTGCTTAGTGTGTATAAAGAAGAGCCAGCCTTGCCCCAACATTCTGATGTTTAACTTGCGAATGTGTGTAAAAGGTGTCAACTTTCTGTACTTACTGTCACTGAGTACACATCGTACATCTGTTACTTCAGAGAGGATATTTAAAACCCAGTGTATTTTTATTTCCTACAACTTTAAAATAATAAAATATACAAAGTAGATATTTCGAAATGTTAGCTTCGATCAGGGAATTAGTAAAATTCTCTCTCAACTCGAATGTATTTGTTTTTTTTGTTGCTCGACTGAAACAAGCAAGATTAATTAATTATTATTTATATTTTATTCCAGTATGTAAATTATACGATCTAAATATTTCTGTAAGGAAAACGAAGACCATGGCTTTTAGAGGAAGAGATCCAGTGAGATCCAAAATTATTTTAGAAAATCAAAGTATAGAACAGGTGTCTAGTTTCAAATATTTGGGCTGTGATGTTGGATACAATGTGGAAAGAGATATTGACTCCAAAATAAATTTCAGACGGTGTGTGGAACAATGCAGAGAACATTCAAAAATAAAATTAGAAATTAGAAAAGAAACCAAGATAAAAATGTATAACGTTATGGCGGTTCCCACAATATTGTATGAATGTGAAACTTGGGCTCCAGTGAAAAAAACAGAAGGATAGAATACAGACGGCAGAGATGAGGTTCCTAAGACAAGTAAAAGGATGTACAAGACTTGATAGAATAAGAAATGAGGATATAAGAGAAGAATTGAAAGTACAGCCTTTATTGGATAAATTCACGAATTACAGACAGAAATGGATTGATCACATGGATGGAATGAGTAAGGAGAGGTATCCATTGTTAGCAAGGAATTATCAAGCAAGAGGAAGACGTGATGTTGGAAGACCTAGAAGACGTTGGGCTGATGCATTATGAAGTTGGAACGGGCAATTGCCTAATCCCTGGAGTGATGATGATGATGATGATTTTATTCCAGCCAGCGGACATGTTTTATGACTATTTAACTCATGCCCCAAATGGGAGCCAAATGACCAATCACATATCACAGCCGTTTTTCACCTCGATTTTATCAATTTAATTGTATCACTTTAAAATCAAGCTCCCTTATATAGATAGACAGATAGATGGATGGAAAGCTCTACCGCCATCACTTAAGAGTTGGCGGTGAGCGATCCATTTTGGTCATCCTTAATAGGTAGAACTCTGGGTTCCTGCAAAATACATTAGCCCCTGTTTAAATTTTGAATTCAAATTTGTAATTAATTAGCAGAGTGAAGTCGGAAGCGGACCAGCATTTGCTCTTTGGATTCAAGCTCCTACTTTTTAACATTCTGAATAGCTGAGACCATTATTTTGCAGTGACTAACTCTCTAAGAAATACTTTGAATATATATAATATATATATCAAGATGTAAGGATTCTAGAATGCATATGGCACTAATGTAACCAGATAGTGCTTGCGGGATATAATATAAAAACATTTGTAGCAATTGATTATACCACAAAAAATAAACACTGTTTGCACTTTCTTAAATATATTATTTCCCAGGTAATAACGTTCAAGAAAAATATAATTGACATATTAACATCATAGGACATCAGAAATTAATTACTATACAGTTTGCTGTGTTTCATTTTTCTCCACTAGAGTGCATTCTTACAATATTATGATCCTTTGGCAAAAAATAATATGATCTGGTTGCAGTAATGATCAAGTGAAACATAAAAAACGTTTCTCATTTTGTTTTCAAACATCGCCATTTACATTAAATATATAAATATTTTTAAATAACTATATTTACATAATGATTTGTGAGTGAACAGTTTAATTTTATTCGTAAAATAGTCCTTTCGAATGCCAGTCTTGATTTCCAAATTCTCTAGATAAATTGGAATTCACTAGTGGCATTAGTTATGATGTCATGATTTTTTCGTAGATTAGTTTCTATATTGTGATAAATTGATATAATTGGCTTCACATTTTGTCTTCAGATTAATGGAATTTTGGAGAGTATATTACTATACGAACGTGTTTATATTCTAACCAAAACATTTATTAAGATATGCTGGTAAGAAAGTTACAATTTTTTAAATTGACAAAACACAAATTTCTTCTGTTAGTTATTTGAACCCTCCATGGTATCTTTACCTTGTCGTGGTGGAGTGGCTTGTGTGCTTAAATGATCCTGAGAGCTATGCCGGCGGTAGCATTGCTGCCGATAGGGTTACCCATTCCGGACTGGTCGAAGGTGATAAGCCAGACGAAATAAGTACCTTGGTCGAAAGAGTGACGATCTTTCACCGTAAAAATACAACCGTCAAGAAATGCGGACATGGGTTCTACTGGGGTAAAATTTTCCGGAGGTCAAATAGTCCCCCATTCGGTTCTCCGGGCGGGGACTACTTCAGGGAACCCATGCCAAAGGCTCAAACACAGGGACATGTTCCTAGGAACATGGAATGTTAGGACTTTATACAATAGCGGGGCACTAGAGATATTAACGCAGGAATTGGATAAATCGCCCTTGGATATAGTCGCTTTGCAGGAAGTTAGGTGGCCAGGAGAAGGTAGTCAGGAATCAGGAAGCTTTTCATTATACTATGGGGGTGCAGAAATACCTGCATTTGGAACGGGTTTTTAGTCAGAAGGAGGATCCTATCCGCTATCCGAGATATTAAGTTTGTTAGTGATAGGATATCATACATAATTCTAAAGGGTAAACGACATGATTTTATAATTGTAAATGTATATGCCCCCCAGAAGATAAAGATGACAAGATCAAGGATGAGTTCTATGAAGAATTAGAATGCTTATTTGATAGCCTTTCACGATATCATATGAAAATTGTCTTAGGAGATTTTAATGCAAAAGTGGGGCGGGAAGATATATTCAAACCAACAATAGGCAAATTCAGTCTTCATGAAGATAGTAACGACAACGGGGTTAGATTAGTCACATTTGCCACATCAAAGAATCTCGTTGTTAAGAGCACAACATTTCAGCATAAGGATATTCATAAATACACCTGGACGTCCCCAGATGGAGAAACTCGGAACCAGATACATCATGTATTAGTGGATAAACGCTGGCACAGTAGCATCATTGATGTTAGATCAGTTAGAGGGACAGACTGCAATTCAGATCATCATCTGGTCAGGGTGAAAATCAGACAACGGCTATCGCTTATGAGAGGAACAAACGCTAAAGATGATTCTGTAAAATATGAATTAAAAAACTTGAAAAATGATGAAATGCGGCAAGAATACCAAATCAAAATTGCTAATAGATTTGAAGTACTGGAATCTTCAGATGACAATGTGGCAAACGAAGAAGAAACTGATATAAATAAAGAATGGGAGGCTATAAGAGATACTATTAAATTGTCAGCATCAGAAAGCATTGGTTGTTTAAAAAAGAGGCAAAACAAGAAATGGTTTGATGAGGAATGTGCCGACATTGTAAAGAAAAGAAAGCTAGCAAAAATTAAATGATTACACGAGCCAAATGAGGTAAATTTAGAGCAATTGGGTAGTGTTAGACGGGAAACCACCAAGTTACTAAAGAGTAAAAAGAGGGAATATTTGAGAGAGAAGATTAATGATCTTGAAATGAATGCAAAAAATAGGAACATTAGAGAATTATATCAGGGAATTAGTATAGAGAAGAAAGGGTTTCAGGCTAGAACAAACATAATTCGGAATGGAAATGGGGATATGATTGCAGATTCCAAGAGTATATTAAATAGATGGAAAAGTTATTTAATCAGCTATTAAATGTACATACAGAACAGGACATTGAGGAGGATAAGTTACAGACAGCAGAAATGCTAGTCGCAGAGCCAAGTGCATTAGAGGTTGAAATGGCAATTGAAAAATTGAAGATGTATAAAGCATCAGGTTCAGATGAGATCCCAGCAGAACTGATAAAATCAGGGGGAGAAAAATTGATGGACAAGATACGCTGGTTGCTTAGTATGATTTGGGAAAAAGAAGCTCTTCCAGATGAATGGAAGGAATCAATTATCGTACCAATTTATAAGAAAGGAGATAAAACTGATTGCAACAACTATAGGGGCATCTCATTACTTTCAACTTCGTACAAAATTCTAACAAATATATTAGTAAGCAGACTTACTCCCTATATTGATGACATTCTAGGAGATCATCAATGTGCATTTAGAAGAAACAGGTCTACAACAGATCAGATTTTTAGTATAAGACAGATTTTAGAAAAGAAATGGGAATATAATGGTACTGTACATCAACTATATGTAGACTTCAAAAAAGCATATGATTCAATTAAGAGGGAGAAGTTATATAGTATCCTGCTGGAGTTCGGAATTCCTAAAAAGTTAGTTAGACTTATACGAATGTGTCTAAATGGCTCAACGAGTAGGGTGCGTGTAGGCAAACAGTTTTCAGACACTTTTGAAATCCAGAATGGGTTGAAGCAAGGAGATGCACTATCTCCTCTACTATTTAATTTTGTACTAGAGCATGCCATTAAATCTTTAGAAAATGAGGAAGGCTTACAACTCAATGGTATTAATAAGCTGTTAGTTTATGCTGATGATGTAGTACTACTGGCCGATAGCGAGGAGATACTAAAGGCCAACACGCACACACTATTGAGTAACACTAAGAAATTAGGACTGGAAGTAAATATCAGTAAAACTAAATATATGGTCACACGTAGAAATACATTATATAATGGAAATGGACAGCTAATGACAAATGAGGGAAATTTTGAGGAATTGGCTGAATTCAAATACCTAGGAACAATAATCACAAATAGGAATGAGATGCACAAAGAAATTAAACATAGGCTCAATTCTGGAAATGCATGCTATTATGCATTGCAGAGACTTTTGATGTCCCAACTCCTTTCAAAAAACGTTAAGCTGAAAATATATAAAACTATTATTCTACCAGTTATATTATATGGGTGCGAAACATGGACTCTTACTTTAAGGGAGGAAAGGAGATTACGAGTATTTGAGAATAAAGTTCTTAGGAAAATTTTTGGACCAAAGAGAGATGAACAGACAGGTGAATGGAGAAGACTACATAACAATGAACTACATGGTCTTTATAGGAAGCCAGATATAATAAGAACAGTTAAGTCCCGTAGACTGCGATGGGCAGGACAAGTTGCGCGCATGGGGAATGAAAGACGTGCATGGAAACTTCTTGTAGGAAAGCCAGAAGGAAAACGCCCAGTTGGTAGACCAAAAATGAGGTGGGAGAACAACATTAACTATGATTTGAGGGAAGTAGATTATACAGGGAATGATTGGAAAGCATTAGCTCAGGATAGGGATGTATGGAGAGCTTATGTCCGTGCGGCCATGAACCTACGGGTTCGATAGTGCCAGTGAGTAAGTAAGTAAGTAAGTAAGTAGTTATTTGAATTTGGCGGACCGCAGTGAAAACGGAATCTTGTGTAACTCTTATTATTAGGCATATTGTATAATTAGACACACATTTATGTGGTTTATTTTCGTTCGTTTTCTTCTGAATTATTTAAAATATTAAATTAATTAAACCAACTGCTGTATCCAAAAGGATTCATTACGAATTAAAGGGTTAAGACTGCCAAGCGCTTTAGCCCAGTGGTTAAGGCAGGAAACCTAGGCGCAGAGCTATGGGACTTGCGCTCGTTCGAGTCTTAATGGGAACGACATTTTCTCAAGGTATTTCGACCACTATGGGACCGATGCCCACCCAGCATCGTGAGGCATTTGGTTAGCTACATAAGTAGCGGTACCAGGTTGAGGAAACCAGATGTAACGGGTGGGGGACTCGACATGCTGACCACATGTCACCCCTATACTGGCTAGATGATCATCTATCTCTGTGATTGACACATGTTGATGTGGGGCCAGCGGCCGGCTGGTAGGCTAAGGGCCTTCTAGGACTGTCGCGTCATGGAAAAATTTGTTCTAAAACTAAGTCGGATATAAAAAATCATCCTCATCATCCTGCGGTATCATGACAGCTGCCACCGTCTTCCGGAAACCAAACGCCATTCCTCTCTGTCCATCCAGTGATCTTCCTCCAAACCTCTGATAATCATAGCCGCTTGCACATCTTCTATTCAGGTTTTCTTAGGTCTTCCTTTTTTCCTCCTTTACGTTGGGACCCATTCCATAATAATTTTAGGCAATCTTTGCTCTTGCATTCTTTTGACATGGCCACACCACTGTGTTCATTTCTTTTCTATAATGTCTATGATGACCAGCACCTCTTGCACACCCATAATTTCCCTTATTTCTTTATGTCGTATTCTATCCAGTCTAGATTTTCCAGCTGGTCTTCTTAAAACTTCCATTTCTGTATTTCAAATTATTTTCATTTCCCTGGTAGAAATTTGACAAACTTCAGCACTATATGTTAAAACGCTCTGAATTATGGTTTGATATATTTGTAATTTTCTATTTTTTCTAATATTTTTGCTCCACCAAACAGAATTTAAAGCATTTATTGCTTGTTTTGTTGCGTGATTATAATTTTAATTTCCACTGTGTTATCGCCTGAATGGTCTAATTTTGTTCCTAAATAAGTGCATTCAATACTACGATTCAGTTATTCTCCTTTTTTTTTTCAATTAAAGAGCGAGGATATTTGGATTTTTATTATAATTCCATGGCTAAAAACTAAAATAATAATAATAATAATAATAATAATAATAATAATGATAATAATAATCATCATCATCCAGTATCATGGCAGCTGCCACCGTCTTCCGGAAACCAAACGCCATTCCTCTCTGTCCATCCAATGATTTTCCTCCAATCCTCTGATATTCATAGCTGCTTGTACGCCTTCTATCCAAGTTTTCTTCGGTCTTCCTCTCTTCCTCCTTTCTATTGGGATCCATTCCATAACAATTTTAGGCAACCTTTGCTCTGGCATTCTTTTGACATGGCCATACCACAGTAATCTTTTCTTTTCTATAATGTCTATGATGTCCTGCTCCACTTGTACACCCATAATTTCCATTAATTAATAATAATAATAATAATAATAATAATAATAATAATAATAATAATAATAAACTTCTCTTCTTCGGCTTTCCCCCATTTATAGGTTTGCCGTCTTCAGTTTCCATTTATCTCTATCATTCCAATCTCCCTCTTCCAAATCCCTATCATCCATTATAGTTCTGACGTAGGTTTTCCATTTCCATCTTGGTCTGCTACGTTTATTTCTTCCAGGGGGTGACCACTGGTATATATTTTTTGGCCATCTTTCATTTTCCATTCTTTGTACATGGCCATACCATTTAAGCGTTTGATTTTCAATCCTCTTAACAACAGATATGGTGATATTCATTTCTCTCCAAAGGAATTCATTTCTAATTTGATCCTGCCTTGTTTTTTTTCGGAGCCTTCTTCTAAAATAATCAAATTCAACTGTTCCAATTATATTTTTTTTTTGTACTTCCGTCAAAGACCAAGTTTCACTTCCACATGACAAAATATTCTGTATTATGCTCTCATAAATTTTAATTTTAGTTTCCTTTGTGATATTTTTGTTGTTAATTATCCCATGTAATGTTTCAGTTATTAAATGCAACATAATAATAATAATAATAATAATAATAATAATAATAATATTTTTTCATTTAAGCAGCCAGTATTTGAATTCCATGGCTTAAACCTAAAAAAAATAATATAACCTATAACATAACATCTTAATATATAAAAATTACGTGTCACGTTGTTTGTCCGCGATGGAATCCTAAACTACTGAATCGATTTTAATACAATTTTGTGCACTGTGTGCAGTTTGATCCAACTTGAGACTTAGGGTAGTTTATAACTAAATTTATAGTAGCATTATTTTTTTATTACGAATTATTTGTTTATTATTTAACAAAGAGTTATAATTATCTGCGAGTTCCATACAATTCTAACAGATGGCGGGGTAATTATCTGTGAGTTCCATACGATTCTAACAGATGGCGGTCGGTGTAAGGTAATTTGGTAAGGTAATTGGTTTATTATTTAACAAAGAGAGATCCAGATGGCTGTGCTTTTTGTTGCAACCGCGAATTTCAATTGAATTACAAATATTGATTATTTCATAATTTAAGTGTGTTCAGTGTTTATTTTATTTTCAATATTATTATTTTCGTGTGTAAGTATTAGTTTTAAGTAATCTGCCTGAAAGACAGCAACTTAATTTAAATTTTTAACGTATACTTTAGCCACAGCAACGCGTGGCCGGGACTTCTAGTTGTAATATATAGTTAAATGTCTATATTCTTTAGTGCTCTTGCGTTTAAAGAAACATATATATTCAAAAAAAAAATTCATCATCATCATCATCATGAACAAATTCGTTTTAGGCCATGTGGCCTGTACGGTGAACTTTGCTTAAGTTTCTTCGAGTAGTAGGAAGTCCCCTGGGTTGGTTACCAGCCATCCGCAGAGCAAGACTAGTGGTAGGGCTGCTACCTTATAGCCTCTAGTCAGGCGTTGAAAATATGGAATTTCCTCCATATTCGATGGAACGGCTATACCGCCGTGACTCGGTCCCCATTACCTCGTTAGTTAAAACAGGGTGTACCACGTGCAGGTGAGGTTGAGAATTAGGTAGGAGAGGTTATAGAATGCACATCACTACCTCTTACACCCAAAAAAAAAAAAAAAAATCAGTATAACGTAAAAACCTGTCTGCTGGTAACGAATACAATAAATATAAAATCAAACTTGTTTCTTATATTCAAACTTTACAAAGTATTCCTATCGAGCTAAGAGAGGATTTTATTAATCTACTTATCGATGCTCGCATTTCTAAACATGTACTTTGTACATTTCATTATTGAAATAAAAGTTGGCTTCTTTAAATGATACACACTCTGGTATCTACAAGGACAGATATATGATATGTACTCAGTGACATTATGTATGTATATATCCCACACGTCCCGCGTGGGGACAGTGGTGCTCCCTAGCGAAAAGTTTGTTAACCAAGCTAGTTTACTTATGCTCATTTACCTACACATGTCAACGGCGCCTCCGTGATGCAAGCGGTTAGACGCTCGCCTCTCACCGCTGGGATCCCGAGCTGGGAACAGAGCTTCGGCAGGTTTTTCTCAGGGTTTCTCCCGTTTCCCCTGTCACAAATTTCATTCCACCATTTCTCCATACTCATCTCTTCCATTTCGTTCATCCCCCCATGTGACGGTGCGACAAGAATGGTCGGCCGGCACCCTTGTAGTTCACAGACCTCTATAAGTATAGGGTAAAGTAGCCATTAATAAGTGATAGCGCATTTATTTCACCCAAACGTTGGAATTTGAATTATTAGTATTATAAGCCCAACTGGATTTCTTAGGCTTAAAGGACCTTCGGGACTTGGAAAATCTGGTAGCGTTTATCTAGCCGAGCGTTAGTATGAGGATATACAGTTATACATGTGTTGAAATAAACAAATGGGGTCTTATTTTAAACTATTTTATTACTAAAGTATAAATAATTAGAATCCCTAAGTATTCTAGTCCTAAATAGCTAATCTAAGCCTATATTAAAAACTACAGTATTTTCTGGGGTTTGAGAGAGAGGGGGTTGTGGAAGTTATAAATCTACCCTAATCTACATGTTTAAAAATGTTATATCCCTTTTTGAAAATTTAATATCAAAATAGTTAATTGTACTTGATTAACTTTTAAAGGTCCAGAATACATATTAAGAAAAATGGTCGGTGACTTACCCTTCAGCAGTTTACACAGACAGACAGACACGAGACCCTCACTTCTCAAGTGTTATATACTCAATTTGACCTCTAGTTACCCTAACTGTACTCACTAACATTCCAATAAACTAAATGTAGGGATGTTTACAGTTAGCTAAGCAAAACTTTGCTCTGAACTATATCATGTCTAAACTCTATTTCAACAGACTTTGCATGTCTAAACTCTATTTCAAAAGACTTTGCTTGAATAATTAAAATAATCTATAAAACAATTAAAAATCTATATAAAAGACTATGTATTCATAACAATTATTAAAAAAAGTGCAGTGAATAATAAATATACGCTTCCGGCCACCAACAGCCTTCGTGTCAAGCCGTCATCAAGTACGACGAGTGTAAATCTTAGTGCCAATAAAAGTGGATCATCCAGTTTGAATCAGCACAGGGAGTTTACTGTTTTCCCCAGTGAATATCCTTCACGGATTCCCGAGATATATCCTTGTTCTACCGAAAGGCTGAACCCAACTAGTCTTGAGCAAACAAATTGTCCATGTACCGTATCCTGCATACACTAATTAAACCATCCTGGAGTAAATTCGTGTTACATATGGCCCTAATCGAAACAACCTATCCCGACTAAAATCTCTTGTTACAAAGTCTCTCCCGAGGACTGAAGGCGAAAGATCAGAGGTATATACTGGTGAGATAACAGTTCGATTCCTCCTCTATGCCTCAATTTTTATCATGGTTTTTCGTGCATTATGCAGTTCGGTTTGGATTTATCTCACTATCTTCAAAATATCATGAACTCATTCCAGTTGTTTAGAATGAAGATAAGCATTGACTTCACGACCGTTTGGAACAAACTCCTAGTGAATCAGCACTACAGCCCGATTCGAATCTCGGCTTCCCTCAGAACCCTCTCCCAGGTAGCCCTATCTTTGTCTCTAGCAACTAATTCGAATCTCGGCTTCCCTCAGAACCCTCTCCCAGGTAGCCCTATCTTTGTCTCTAGCTACTAGCCACCATTCCTCGATTCTCAGATTTCTCCAAAAATCCAACTCAGTATCGGTCGTCCCACATTCCTTTTTCCTTCAAATTTACATTCTATGATTTTCTTGGGTATCTCAAGTTCTGTAATTCTTTGGCGCCCTGTCCATCCCAATCTTGATATTTTAATTGACGTAACCATATCAGAAGACTTATACAACTGATAGAATTCAACTAGACGTTTTTCCTTCTGTCCCGCGCCGTAGCCGAGTGGTTAAGGCAGGAAAGCCTTGGCGCAGAGCTACGGGACTTGCGCTGGTTCGAGTCTCCATGGGGGAAGAAATTTTATCATGGCATTTCGGCCAGTATGGGACCGGTGCCTACCCAGCATCGTGAGGCATTTGGGTAGCTACAATAAGTAGCGGCCCAGGTTGAGGAAACCAGCCATAACGGCTGGGGAACTCGACATGCTGACCACATGTCACCCCAACACTGGCTGATAATCATCTACCTCTGTGATTGACACATGTGGATGTGAGGCCAGCAGCCGGCTGGTAGGCTAAGGGTCCTCTAGGCCTCTCGCGCCAGGAGTTTTTTTTTTGTTTTTCCTTCTGATTTTCCTACATGAAGCTTCCATGCACGTCTTCCATTCCCCATTCGTATCACATGCCCTGCACATCTCATTCTACGCTACTTAATTGATATTATTATATGTGGCTTCCTCCTTAGACCATGTAGTTCACTGTTATGAAGTTTTCTCCATTCATTTGTCTGTTCATCTCTCTTTGGTCCAAAAAGTTTCCTAAGAACTTTATTCTCAAATACTCGTAATTTTCTTTCTTCCCTTAAAGAGTCAATGCTTTGCATCCGTATAGTATAACTTGTTAATTCATTATCATCATTATCACCATCATCATCACCATTATCATCATCGTTATCATCATAATTATCGCCATTATCATCATTACCACCATTATCATAATCATCATCATTATCCTTTACACTGCTACGAACGGGTATATCCGTTGGCAATGAAAATGCTTACTGTGCTATGGGTGTGTATATCCATTCTCAACTCCAAACGCCTGCTAGTTATATAATACGTATTGCATTCCTTTCAAACTAAGCAGGCATATACTGTCATCTCCTAGGAACCTAAATAACCGTTTTCCATATTTCTCCCTGCATTGAGCAAGGAGGGTTTTAAAGGCTGGAAATATCTCAGCAGTGAAAAGGTTATTATCATCATCATTACCATCATCATCATTACCATCACCATCATCATCACCGTCATCATTATCGCCATCATTATTATCGCCATCATCATCATCACCATCGTCATCATCATTATCATCATCATCCTTCACGGATTAGGCCTTAGCCTGTTCCGATCTCGTATTTGTTCAGCCCAAAGTTTTCTTGGTCTTCCCACCGATCTTCGTCCTCCAGGATTATACATCAGTGCCATCTTTGGTATCCTATCCTCTGTCATTCTTTGCAGATGTTTTATTTAATTGTTCCTGTGTTCTATTTAATAAAGAAGTGGTTGTACTTTTAGTTTCTCTCTAATATTCTCATTTTTAATATGTGTGTTTCTCTTGTACAACCTTTCACAGTCCACAGGAATCTAATTTCCGCTGCTTGAATTTTACTTTTTCTTTTTCCTTCATGACCCAGCCCTTACTTCCATACATCACCACTGGTAGTGCCATGGTTGAGCAAAATCTTAGCAGCGTATCCTTTCTTACTTTCTTCCTCAGTGTACGTCTGATTTTTCCACAAATTTGTTGAAATTTCTGTATTTTCTTATTTATACCTTGTTCTTCTTAATAAGTTATATCACAGCCCAACTTGTTATTTATAATACTTACTTACTTACTCACTGGCACGATCGAACCCGTAGGTTCACGGCCGCGCGGACATAAGCTCTCCATACATCCCTATCCTGAGCTAATGCTTTCCAATCATTCCCTGTATAATCTACTTCCCTTAAATCATAGTTAATGTTATTCTCCCACCTCAATCTTGGTCTACCAACTGGGCGCCTTCCCTCTGGCTTTCCTACAAGTCTTTCATTCCCCATACGTGCAACATGTCGTGCGCATCGCAGTCTACGAGACTTAACTGTTCTTATTATATCTGGCTTCCTATAAAGACCATGTAGTTCATTGTTATGTAGTCTTCTCCATTCACCTGTCTGTTCATCTCTCTTTGGTCCAAAAATTTTCCTAAGTACTTTATTCTCAAATATTTGTAATCTCCTTTTCTCCCTTAAAGTAAGAGTCCATGTTTTCGCATCCATATAATATAACTGGTAGGATAATAGTTTTATATATTTTCAGTTTAACTTTGTTCATTATAATATGAAATTTAATTAAAAAATGTATGTTTCCTTTATGATTTCAGGTAGAGAATATATTTATATAATATTTCAATATATTTTTATGAATGTATACAATATGTATCATTCTTAAACATCTTACAAAAATGTTGCAAGTTTAGAAAACCTTTTCAAATCCACGTCTCTTGGCGTTTTCCAAGTCTCACATGTGTCCGAGATTCTTCTTTTTGTAATATAGAATTTTTTTGTGGAGTAAGATGCTCTCGTATAGAATAGAGTGGGAGAAAAGTTTTTATGGAGGATGGGAGGAAAGTTTTGCCTATTTCTGCAGCAGGTGCGGAGACCAAGGCGTTCCAATATAGAAAATGGCCGAGCTGCCTTGCATCAATACCAATAGAGCATGGCCTCAACTTGCCTCAGGGTGGAATCTCCTTTCCCAACTTTTTCTTACTGCAACTGTCTCGGTGATAAGGAAATCAAATTTGCGACAGAAAAATGTGAAGAAAATCATCCAACGGTCTTATGGTCTATTCTATATTATCTGGACATAAGCTGTATATAATTATTATCAATATTTTTATAATATTTATCGTAAGTAATGTCACGAGTGATTTCCAAATTATCGATAAATTCACGACTCACGAAGTGAGGGGTGAATTTTTCTAGAGAATTTGGAAATCAAGAGTGGCATTTGTTAGGGCTATTTAACGAATAAAATTAGGTTATTTACTCACAAATCATTATTTATATATCCATCCATAGTAATTCTGCCCGAAGGCAGGTCCTTCACTGCAATCATAGCATTTTCATGCTATGCTTGCAGATTTACTAGAGAATTGTATGTCTGGTAGCTTCCCGTTGCTTTCCACATCGGTGAAGGATGAGATCACAGCTTGGACTATTTAAATATAGTTACTTTAAAATAAATGTATATATTTAATGTAAACGGCATTGTTTGAAAACAAATGAGAAACGCTTATTATGTTTAATTTGTTCATCACTGCAACCAGATCATATTATTTATTGCAAAAGGATCGCAATATTTATAAGAATGCACCCTAGTGGAGAAAAAATAAAACACGTCAAACTGTTTATAACCAACATTATAGGTTATTAATTAATTTCTGATGTCCTATGATGTAAATTATATTTTTTTGGAAAGTAAATTCCTGGGAAATAATACGTTTAAGAAAGTGCAAACAGTGTTTTTTTATTGTGGTATAATCAATTACTACGGATGTTTTTCTTTTATATCCCGCAAGCAGTATCTGTTTACATTCGTGCACTATATACAGTACAAAATCTGGTAGCCGTATTTCTTAGAGAGCCAGTCACTGCAAAATAATGCTCTGAATTTTTTATTCAGAATTTTGAAATGGAGGAGATTGATTTTAATATGATGTAATTAAATTGATAAAATCGAGGTGAAAAACGTCTATGATTGGTTGTAAATCAAAATTCATTGAAATGTGATTCGTCATTGACACCCATTTGGGGCATGAATTAAATAGTCTTATTCAAAATTATTCATAGGTTTATACGTTTTAATAAAATATTCAATATATCGTGTCTATGCGGAAGAACGTTTATAAATATTTTGTTCTAAATAAATGGAGAACAATTATAGTATGACATAAAAGCTAACTACTCACTGCCAATATCGAACCCGTAGGTTCATGGCAGCGCTATCCTGAGCAAATGTTTTCCAATCATTTCCTGTATACTCTACTTCCCTCAAATCATTATTAATGTTATTCTCCCACCTCATTCTTGGTCTACCAACTGGGCGTTTTCCTTCTGGATTTCTTACAAAAATCTTCCATGAACATATTTCATTCTCATTCGTGTCACATGACCTGCCCATTGCAGTCTACGAGACTTAAATGCTCTTATTATATGTAGCTTCCTATAAAGACCATGTAGTTCATTGTTTGTAGTCTTCTCCATTCGCCTAACTGTTCATCTCTCTTTGGTCCAAGAATTTTCCTAAGAACTTTATTCTCAAATACTCGCAATATGATTTCCTCCCTTAAAGTAAGAGTCCATGTTTCGCATCCTTATTATAATTGGTAGAATAACAGTTTTATATATTTTCGGTTTAATGTTTCTTGAAAGGATATGGGACATCAAGAGTCTCTGTAACACTAATAATAATAATAATAATAATAATAATAATAATAATAATAATAATAAAATAATAATAATAATAATAATCTTCATTTTCAAGGTATGGACCTGTTGGCCCGTTCCGCTCCCCGGTGCACTATATGCTGCAGGTGCATGTCGTCTTTCCAACGACGTTTTGGTCTTCCTACATTTTTTCGGCCTATAGGTTTATAATGATGCAGCTGTTTTGATAAACGATTATTTGGCATTCTTTGTACATGTTCAAACCAATTACTTTTATTTCTGTGTATTCTCTCGTTTATATTGTATATTTGTAATTCTTCTTCTTCTTCCTTTCAAGTATTAGGCCAAGGCCTGTTACGATCCTGTAGAACATTTTCCCTCCAGCGTTTCATAGGACGGCCCAGTGATCTTCGTCCTCTTGGTATATAATTATAAACAGCTTTGGGGATCCGATTTGAACTCATTCTTTCAAGATGGTGTTTCCAATTTAGTTGGTACTGTTTAATATATTCCAAAATTGGCGTAGTCTTCAATTCTTTTAAGATATCGGTGTTCCTTTTCCGATCCCATCTGGTGTAACCCGCTGTTCTGCGCATGGATCTCATTTTACAAGCCGTTATTCTGCTTTCATATTGTCTTTTTAGTGTCCATGCTTCACTACCATAGATCAACACTGCTCTAGCCAAAGTGTTATATAAACGTAATCTGGTGTTTTTTGTACAAGGGATGGTTTCATAACTTGATTAATAATTCCTAAACTTTTATTACAACTAGTAATTTTTTTCAGGGATATCTTTTTCATCGCAGGTAGAGAGATAATATCCAAGGTATTTAAATTGATTAGATCTCTCTAAAATTTTATTCTGGAGACAGATTTTACTTTGTATGGGGTCCTTCCCATGAAATGCCATAATTTTAGTTTTGTTAATTGATATTTCCATATTAAATTTGTAATTCAATAATAATAATAGATCTAATAATAATAATAATAATAATAATAATAATAATAATAATAATAATAATAATAATAATAATATAAATAATATAAATTAAACGATAAACATCAATTAATACATGTACCTTACATGGGATACTATCAGGCCAAGGTCAAAGCAATTATAAATTTAGATTCCCACAGGGAGCACCATAATCCCCATACGGGGGAAGTACGAAGTTTCTTCTTCTTCTTCCTTCCAAGTATTAGGCCAAGGCCTGTTACGATCCTATAGAAAATTTTCCCTCCAACGTTCGAGGGAAATTCTCGTATAAGACTTGAAAGCATAATAATAGTCCCTTTGATTGGTTGCTGGCCAAAGGAAGGCAAGACCAGTGATGGGGCTGCCATCTTATAGCCTCTGGTCAGGCTTTTCTGGAGAAGAAAAGAAAATAAAGTAAAGAAGAAATGGAAGAAAGGAAAGACTCCCTAGCCCTCGGATGCCCTAATAGCGTCGGGGGTCGAAAAAAAACAAGAGTTAACCAAGAGAGGTTAGATAGTAAAGTTAAAGGATTGCAAAACACAAGTAAGTGGAAGAAATGTTTTGCACAGCTTGGACACCTTGTGGTCGCCATCCACATATCCCCTAGATGAGGACCCCTGAGGGTTTTATATATAGAAAATTGAAGTAAGATACTATAATTCTGAAAATACTTTTTTTATATGTGATGAGAATAAGTTTGGCAAGCCTGAAGTAGAGACAGGTGACTAATGTCAAAACAATGAACGTCAGAGGAAAATTTAATGATCGTACCTACTCTATAAAGCTTATTAGTATGCGAACGGGAAAAGAGATATCGTACTAGGGATATTTCTCTCAATTGGCGCTGGTGAGAAAATTCAAATTTGATTAGAGGACAACCCGAATGAGAGCCCGAGGAAATGAAGGTAATGTACAGCTCTCGCCGTTTAATCAAATTCCATGTTGACCAAACCAAATCAGCTGCAAAAATATTTCGCACTTCGTCACATTTTCCATTAATGAAACCGTTCTCTCTTATTCAATTACTTTTCTGCTCGCAAATTAAACTACATTATTTCATATTTGAAGAGAAAAATATAAATAAAGGAGCCGCCATTTGCAAGATAGAAGCATGGCTTCATAGCATTTGGTGGACGGGAATTACAATGTATATAGAGAAAGATTTGCGTTTAGATCGGTACTTGCTCAGATAGCTCAGTTGGTAGAGCACTTGGTCTAGAGAACCAAGGGTCCCGGGTTCAAGTCCCGGTCTGAGCGTATAATTTTTCTCTTCAAATATAATTTATCCATCATTGAGATGTACGAAATCAATAATAAATACATATTTCAGTTTTTTTAGTTGATGTTCATCTCTCAGACATTTATATATTTTATCCATCCACATCTGAAGTCTCGAAGTTTGTCATTGAAGCAGGCGGGGTTTCCATCCCCGGTCAGGACAGGTTTCCTAGCTGAGGGTTTTTGTTTTTTAGGGTTTTTCCTCACTTGTCAGAATATGTCAGGAAACTTTAAGGCCCAAACGGTTCACAAACATAATTTGGCCATCATATCCGTCATAATTCATATTCACCTTAGATTAAGTTTAGGATTAAGGACTCTCCTGGCGAACCACTATCATCATCATCATCATCATCACCCATTATATATTCGGGCCAACCGTAATCCCGCCTTCCTGGCGCCCCAATCTCAGACGTGGATTACAATTACGCTAATTCCATAAGAGAATACCAGGAATTTCGAAAGGGCAACCTGGGGCATTAAAAAAATATATTTTTAGTTAATGCTCATTTCTCAGACATTTATGTATTTTATCCTCGCGGCTACAGCAGCCTGTGACACCAATCAGTAATAAAATGGCTGTAAGTACGTATTTGTTTTATATTGTTTCAAATAGTAATGATTGTTCCTGTATTGATGTATCGATCAGAATGTTGGACGATCACTAAAATACAAGAACAAAGATTGGAAGCAGCTGAGATGAGATTTTTAAGAAATGTAGCAGGATATACTCTGCTGGATAAGAAAAGAAATGAAGATGTAAGAAAGGAACTAAATATTTTCAAACTTACAGAGCGAATAATTAAATATAGGAACGACTGGAAAGAACATATTGATAGAATGCCAGAAGGAAGATTTCCAAAATTATTGCTAAATTATAAACCGCACGGAAGGAGAAATGTTGATGATCTGAACAATTTTAACAATTGTAGCTTTCATGAAACCGGAACGAGCAAATAGGCTTAATCCCTGGATGATGGTGATTGTTTCAAATAAAGTTCAGTTCATTTAAAATGCTGTGATTTGTTTCGTATAATGCATATTAACACTACCTTTTGGATATATTTTTGTAAATAAATTGTACGAAGTACACATAAAGGGCAGTGGTTTTACTTCCCGGTGCGAGGAGGTTACGGCCAAGTTTGCAATGGAAACCAAAACTTTTCAAGCTCTATACATCGATTTTTGGATTACAATTTATTTTAATAACAAGTGAATAAAATTATTTCAAATAAATAGATTATATTTAAATTAAACATACTGGTGGCCGAATTTTAATAGACAACTCGGTAAAAATATATTCAGTCATTCACAATTTTATGAAAAAAAAAATATTTTGTTCATAAACTCGATGAAAGTAGTAATCTTACAGCCGGATCTTGGACTAATAGGTATAGATGCTTGTAAGATGACATAATGCTGAAATAACGAAGCCAACACATCAATAACTAACATAAAGTCGCGATATTAGCGGATACCTTTATAATTGGAGGAATATACATAACAAGGAATAAAAAAAAAGTTTTTGTGTTGAAAATGGTTTCCTTTATGTCATCATGAGGTGGAATGCTGACCCCGAGTCACTCATTGACATCTAAAGAAAAACAACCGAACCTAAATTAGTAGGCCTATGGTTGAACCTTTGGTCCTTTACAAATATACAAAGTTGCAAGTCGATCCAATGTTTTTAAGTGGGGGAAAATCGTGTTGAAAAATTCCGTTACATAGATATGCAGCCGAGATGAAATTTTTAAGAAGAGTAAAAGGCTGCACTAGAATGGACCAGATAAGAAACGAGGATATCCGTGAAGAACTGCAGATCTACTCCATAAAAGAAAGATATTTAACAACAAGATACAGTGGAAAGAACATGTAGAAAGAATGGAGAAAGAAGATTACCAAATAAAATCTTCCATTATTTTCCAAGAGGAAGAAGAGATGTCGGACGTCCTCGGAAGAGATGGTCTTAGATCTATTAGTGAAGACGGAGCAGGCAACTCTTGCCTAAACCAGGAAGTGAAGAAGAAGAAGATACGTAGATGCAGGTCAAGCTAATATAAAGCGTGTAAAACGAAGGCCTCTTTAAATAATCATAATACAAATGTTTACATTAGCAAATCTGATGTCAGGATATTTCTCCAGGCCTATACATATTTCAGCTATTACGTTCACAGAACCAAGTGTTGCAATAGAGTGAACCTCTAGGGATGTAACTATTATCACAGTGAAGATAATGGCCTGTGCAGTGACTCTCGATTAAATAGCGCTCCAATCGAATTGGCTCGAGTATTCTCGATCGCTTGGAGTTGCCTCTTATCAGCGGAAAACGTTTCACCAACCATCCTGAAACGACCAACAATATCATTTTATGTATTAATGTTGGTCTGGTACATATAAGTTCCTGTTCCACCCCTACCAATTATCTTTATTTCTTTAACAATATTTATATTGGACTTAATTTCCTCTCACCCTTATTTTAATAAAAATGGAATTCCAGAACGATACCAGGGTCATACAATCCATCCATAGCAATTCTCCCCGAAGGTAGGTCCTTCACTGCAAGCATAGCATGAAAATGCTTGCAGCTTTACTAGGGAATTGTAGGTGTGGTAGCTTCCCGTTGCTTTCCACACTGGTGAAGGATGCTGATGATGGCCATATGATTTCGGGGACCGTTTGAGCCTTAAAGTTTTCCTAACATCTGTCTTACAGGAGAGGAAAAACCCCGATAAAAACCTCACCCAGAATAACTGCCCCGACCGGGGATCGAACCCGGGCCTGCTGCATGACAAGGCAGCACGCTACCTCGAGACCACAGCGGTGGACGGTCAAACAATAATATACTCAATTGTAAATTGAAAACAAACATTGTATATACGCCGTTTTAAATAATTGAATACTTGCCCCGAAAAGAGATCTAATCCTAAAAAAATTCGAAAGGTGAGTTGTCAGTGGATTCGTGTTATATCCCGAGAATATCACGGCATGATGCATATAAAATTATCCCAGCTCTCTTCGAGACCTGTTTTATTTATTTTTAATACAGCTAACTTATCATTATACTATTCAACTGTTTGTGTGTGAAACAAAAACAAAAGACGGTCATAAGTCTAACTTCTCATTATACTGCGTTGCAATTTTACCTTTCAGTACATAAAAATCCTAGCCCAAGTCATGATTCAGACATTTGTTTTTTGAATTAACAGCCGTAGATTTTGAGATTTTGTAGTTGCCATGGAAACATTAAAAAATTGGAAAACTGGGATCGTCGTTTAAACTTCGGTTGTGTAATCCATACTAATAAAATGCATTGTTAAAACCGTTGATAGTCATAAAATAAAATAAGTTAAAATATATATTCTTAGGTAAGATCCGTCGTCCTCAACTTATAAAATATATATTATTTATGTCTGTAGGCCTTTCAGAGCATCCGTTCCATCTTCAGCAGGTCCTTCTTCGCTACAATATCTAGTACGATGGTTTATGCTGCTGGTCCTAATGAGGTGTTCTATAGGACCAGCAGCATCAACCATCATATTAGATATTGTAGCGAAGAAGGACCTGCTGAAGATGGAACGGATGTTCTGAAAGGCCAACAGACATAAATAATATATATTTTATAAGTTGAGGACGACGGATCTTACCTAAGAATATATATTTTAACTTATTTTATTTTAGGTCTATGATATATCTATTTTTTGTGTGATAGTACGTTTTGTCGTACTAACAGCAATAGCTACCATGACGGAAAATTCAACTTTCTACATTTCGGGGTTGGCAACCTAAATAAGTATACTGTAATAAAATATTATACTGTAATATTACATATTACAAACTGCGAGTGGGAAGTAAAACCACTGCCCTCTATGTATACTACATAAAATGTAGATACAAAAAATATCCAAAATGTAGTGTTAATACACATTATACGAAACAAATCATCATCATCATCGTAATTGGCTCGACAGTCCCATGTGGGCCTTGGCCGCCTTCAGAAGCTTATGCCAGACTTCCCTGTTCTGCGCTTCATTCTTCCAGTTTTTTATTTTTAAAATTTTAATGTCTTGAATTATACCATCCTCCCATCTTAATTTAGGTCTTCCAACTTTTCTGGCCAATAGTGGTTGTTCATTGTAAATTCTTTTTGTAATCCTTTTGTTGTCCATGCGAATAATGTGTCCAGCCCAGACCAATCTATTAACTTTAACAAAATTCAAAACATCTGGCTGATTGTACAATTAATACAATTCATTATTGTATCTCTTTCTCCATGCATTAATTTCTTTCACAGCACCAAAAATAGATCTCAGTATCTTCCTTTCAAAACGCCCTAATAATTCCTCATCAGATTTCAACATGGACGAAACAAATCACTGCATTTTAAATGAACTGAACTTTATTTGAAACAATATAAAACAATAAATACGTACTTAACGCCATTTTACCACTAATTGGACTCACGGCCTCCAGTTGTTTCAACTAATAAACATTGCCCACACTGTTAACGTTAGTCAAGTGTTTATAATGAAAGCAAATATTTCCAACAAATATGTTATTATTTTACAATTATTTACTATTTTGAAAACACCATCGCGCAAAACGTAATGTGCAACGCACGTTTGTGAAGTGTTTTACAGAATCTCGGAAATTAAAAAACCACGCTATCGCTCGGTTTTCAAACATTTTCCTCGCTTCTGTAAAAACCATTTCCCACTTTCTCATCGTAATATACTATTTAACGCCGAGAAGGGCTTCAAAAATATGGTTAAATACAGTGTGATTATAAAGTCCCAGTACATTTTAAAGAAATCGCTCACATATCGTATTTCTGTTACAGCCATTCGAAAGATACAAATATGTTCACCATTGAAGAGCGGATAGAGATTGTTGCTGCACGTTTAAGAGGCCAGTCGTACGAAGAAGTTAGAGACTGATTCCAAACGAAACCCTCACGGGAGACGTGTATCTTGATATGTTGCAACTTTTCTTACAGCCACGCAGGTTTCCCAAAAGGTGGATTGGAAGGACATCTCCTCGTATCTAGGCACCTCGTTCGCCAGACCTCGCACTCCTGGACTCTTTTTGCTTGGGGGTTCATCAAGCAACAGGTGTACAGAACCAAGTTTCCTAATCTGCAAGTGCTGAAAGAACGCATATATGCCAAGCGAGTGAAATGATTACAGAGGATATGTTGGTGCATGTTTTCCGGGCGACCGTGCGTCGTTGGGAAACATGTTTTGAGATTGATGGAGGTTATATTGAACACTAACTTGATAGTTGAAACTACCTTATAATTGTTGTTTTATTTGCGCTACGTTATCCACAAAATGTACCGGGACTTTATAATCACACTGTATGTAACACCGAGTAGGGCTTCAAAAATATGGTTAAATATATAAATCTAATAAATGATAAAACAAAATTGAGTAGTATATTTTATGTTAAACGTGACCAATCGAAATGTGAAAGTTTATATTTTCTTCTGTTTTAACTGATAGTAATTCTGAAGGCAGTGGAAATGAAAAGGCGGCAGGGGATATATGTGAAAATAAAAGTTGACCAAGGGTTATCACCATAAAATGTGAAGCCAATCTCCCAGTCTCCATTCTATTGATCGGACTGTACTAAAATGTTTAGAAGCCATTGCATGAGCTTCATCTCTTATTTTATCACCGCGAGACTTGAGACCCCAATACCTGTTCGATTTAGCTGGACATTTACCTCAGCGTCAAGGTACTTCAAATGTAGGGTTCTTGTATTGGTTCTCGCCAATCCCACAGGAATACAAACTTAAACATAGCTTTAAAATAGCCATTGTCTTTAGCGTTTACCTGATAATATAGTAGTAGTAGTAGTAGGACTTTATTAGACAAAAAGTAAGATATTTATAATATTATTTACAAATATGGGTCGCACGGGCAGTAAGCCGTACGTGCTGTTGACAGTCCGTTACAATATAGTAATAATTGGTACTAGTGTAAAGAAAAATAAACAACAAGAAAGCAATAATATTACAATTACATAAAGAAAACACAATAATATTACAATTAAATAATAACACAATAGCATTATACACTAAAAAAACATTAATATTACAATTACATAAAGAAAACGCAATAATATTACAATTAAATAATAACACAATAGCATTATACACTAAAAAAACATTAACATTACAAATTACATAAAGAAAACACAATAATATTACAATTAAATAATAACATAAAGAAAAGACAATAATATTACAATTAAATAATAACACAATAGCATTATACACTAAAAAACATTAACATTACAATTACATAAAGAAAACACAATAATATTACAATTAAATAATAACACAATAGCATTATACACTAAAAAAACATTAACATTACAATTACAGAAAGAAAACACAATAATATTACAATTAAATAATAACACAATAGCATTATACACTAATTAATTTATATATAATTGTTAAGAATTAATGGTATTGCATTTTGATAACATATAGACTCGGGACACACAGCTTAAAGTCCCTCCCGGAGGACTTGCTCCATGGATTTTTTCATCGTAAAAAATCCATACACCCCGGCCGGGTAGAGAATATAGTAATGACAACTGTATTATATCATTTATATCTGAAAAGCGTCGGCCGCGTTGGGATAGTGGTTACGTTCCTTGCCTCTAGTTCCGAGGGACGCGGGTTCAAACACGGTCGGGGTCGATGGATTACACTGGTCAACATGATTTTTGTCTCACGAGTACCAATAGTTGTACTTAATGCAGTTTTTTATCGTGTTTTCAAATTTGTATTCGGAATTTCTCCATCACCCACAGTTTTTTTTATCTCAATTTCAATTAATGGATTTAAATAAACCATTTTGGGGAAGTGAACATAAGATCAAAAATCATAACTGACAACAAACCTCTGGAACAAATAACAATTTTAATTATTTGGGTTGTAATTTTACTATAAACACAAAAAACTGAAAGAGACGTAAATGTGAAATTCTCAAGATTTGAAATGATATGTGGAACTATACATAAAACATTAAAGGACAAAACAAGAAGAGATACTAGATTGAAGTTTTATAAAACATTGGCAGTTCCTGCATTACTTTATGTGAGTGAAACTTGGGTAATGACCAAAAAATTACAAAGTAGAATACAAAGTGTAGAAATGAACTTCCTTAGAAGAACAAAAGGCTGCACAAGAATGCATCGGTTAAAGAATAAAGATGTAAGAACAGAGTTAAATATACATCCATTAAATGATAAAATCAAAGGATATAGAAAAAAATGGTTTAGGGTCGGTTTCACCAACAGAGGTAACTGTATTACGCCAGTTTAAGCTATGTATAATACATGGGGAAAACTGGCCTAATACAGTTACCTCTGTTGGTGAAACTGACCCTTAGACATGTAGAAGGAATGAACTTAACAAGATTGCCAAGAGCAGCATTTAACTACAAGCCAAGAGGTTCAAGGAATGTAGGAAGGCCAGTGAAAAGATGGACAGAACAACTATGAGGCGGAACAGGCATTTTGCCTAGCCCGTGAAGTGAAGATTATTATTATTATTATTATTATTATTATTATTATTATTATTATTATTATTATTATTATTATTATTATTATTATTATTATTATTATAGTTATCTTTCTAGGTCTGCCCACATCTCGGGTGCCTTTAGGTTTATATTTTGTTATTTGTTTTGGATATCTATCTTCATTCATTCTGTCTATGTGTTGCTTCCATTTTTGTCTATATGTATCTATTTTATCAGTTATTGCAAATATTTCAAGTTCCTGTCTTATTTCTGTGTTCTTGATTCTGTCTTCCTTAGTGCACCCTTTAACAGATCTCAAAAATTTCATTTCTGCCGCCGTTATCCTACTTAGATCTTGTTTTTTTATGTATCCAGGCTTCTGATCCATAGAGCAGTACCGGTACTGCCAACATTTTATAAAATTTCAATTGGGTCTCTCTTGTTGTTTTGTTATTTAGTGATCGTTTTATCGTACCACATATTCCCTGGAATTTTTATATTTTATTTATATCATTATCATAATTAAATGAAATGTCACATCCTAGATAATTGAGATGGTTCACCTGTTCTATGATTTTGTTTCCTATTACTATTTTGGATCTGATTTGATTTTTCCCTTGGAATGCCATTACCTTAGTCTTTTCTATGGATATTTTGAGATTATATTGTTCACATATATTATGTAGTTTAAAAATATTCCTTTGAAGTTCGTCTTCTGTATTTGCTATTATCGGAACGGGTCAACAGACCTAATCCATGAATGCAGATGATGATGATTATTATAGTTATTATGACAAAAATAATTATCTATAATTATATTAGGTAAATGACTCGGTAAAGAAAGTTTAAAAATAAAGGAATAATTGAAGTATATATGGAACTGCTGGAGTTCGGAATTCCTAAAAAGTTAGTTAGACTTATACGAATGTGTCTAAATGGCTCAAATAGTAGGGTGCGTGTAGGCAAACAGTTTTCAGACACTTTTGAAATCCAGAATGGGTTGAAGCAAGGAGATGCACTATCTCCTCTACTATTTAATTTTGTACTAGAGCATGCCATTAAATCTTTAGAGAATGAGGAAGGCTTACAACTGAATGGTATTAATAAGCTGTTAGTTTATGCTGATGATGTAGTACTATTGGCCGATAGCGAGGAGATACTAAAGGCCAACACGCACACACTATTGAGTATCACTAACAAATTAGGACTGGAAGTAAATATCAGTAAAACTAAATATATGGTCACAGGTAGAAATTCAGTATATAATGGAAATGGACAGCTAATGACAAATGAGGGAAATTTTGAGGAAGTGGCTGAATTCAAATACCTAGGAACAATAATCACAAATAGGAATGAGACGCACAAAGAAATTAAACATAGGCTCAATTATGGAAATGCATGCTATTATGCATTGCAGAGACTTTTGATGTCCCAACTCCTTTCAAAAAACGTTAAGCTGAAAATATATAAAACTATTATTCTACCAGTTATATTATATGGTGCGAAACATTGACTATTACTTTAAGGGAGGAAAGGAGATTACAAATATTTGAGAATAAAGTTCTTAGGAAAATTTTTGGACCAAAGAGAGATGAACAGACAGGTGAATGGAGAAGACTACATAACAATGAACTACATGGTCTTTATAGGAAGCCAGATATAATAAGAACAGTTAAGTCTCGTAGACTGCGATGGGCAGGACATGTTGCACGTATGGGGAATGAAAGACGTGCATGGAAGCTTCTTGTAGGAAAGCCAGAGGGAAAACGCCCAGTTGGTAGACCAAGAATGAGGTGGGAGAACAACATTAACTTTGATTTGAGGGAAGTAGATTATACAGGGAATGATTGGAAATCATTAGCTCAGGATAGGGATGTATGGAGAGCTTATGTCCGTGCGGCCATGAACCTACGGGTTCGATAGTGCCAGTGAGTAAGTAAGTAAGTAAGTAAGTATATATGGAACACGGTTATATATTATTTTGTCTAAGGAAATATGAAGTGAGTTTCTATTTAAACTGTTTTTTAGACGGGCAGTCATTGATATACGAGGGGAGGAAATTCCAGAGTCAGGTGGCTGAAACAAGGAAGGACGAGGAATAGTGAGGTGTTCAATGTAGAGGAACAGCTAGAGTTAGCTGTGGTCTCGGGGTAGCGTGCTGCCTTGTCACGCAGCGGGCCAGGGTTCGATCCCCGGTCGGGACAGTTTTTCTGGGTGAGGTTTTTATCGGGGTGTTTCCTCACCTGTAAGACAAATGTCAGGAAAACTTTTCAGGCCCAAACGGTCCCCGAAATCATATGGCCATCGCAAATCATCATCATTTATATTCACCTTAGGTTAAGCTTAGGATTAGGGACTCTCCTGGCGCACCATTATCATCATCATCCATTATATCATCGGGACAACGTAACCCCGCCATCCAGGCGCTCAGAGGTGGGTTACAAGTACGCCATGCCAGGAGAGAAACCAGGAATGTCGAAAGACAAACCTGCGGCATTTGGGAAAAAAATCTCGATCGTGTGTTTAAGTTATGGTGGAAGGTTAGCAAATGAAAGCTAGTAGAAATATAAAGGGGTGATGAGGTGGACAAAGTGTTGTATAAGAAGCAGAGGCAATGTATTTTTCGCCTGTCTTCCAATAGGAGCCAAGACAACATTTCAAATACTGTGGTCTGATTTACGGAGGTTGCATATATAATGTGCAAAAGCATTATGAACTCGTTGTTGTCTTATTCCGAATGTGATACTAATGTCAGTTAAGAGTAAGTCACAATAATCGAAATGCGACATAATCAATGTTGAGTAATAATCAATTTATTTATTTTATATAAATAGTGTCCTTTATAGGAAGCCAAATATAATAAGAACAGTTAAGTCTCGTAGACTGCGATGGGCAGGACATGTTGCTCGTATGGGGAATGAAAGACTTGCATGGAAGCTTCTTGTAGAAAAGCCAGAGAGAAAACGCCCAGTTGGTAGACCAAGAATGAGGTGAGAGAATAACATTAACTATGATTTGAGGGAAGTAGATTATACAGGGAATGATTGGAAAATATTAGCTCAGGGTAGGGATGTATGGAGAGCTTATGTCCGCGCGGCCGTGAACCTACGGGTTCGAAAGTGCCAGTGAGTAAGTAAATAAGTAAGTATATAAATAGTGTAATTTATTTTAATAAGCTGTTAGTTTATGCTGATGATGTAGTATTATTGGCCGATAGAAGGAGATACTAAAGGACAACACGCACACACTATTGAGTAACATTAAGAAATTAGGACTGGAAGCAAATATCAATAAAACTAAATGTATGGTCACATGTAGAAATACATTATATAATGGAAATGGACAGCTAATGACAAATGAGGGAAATTTTGAGGAAGTGGCTGAATTCAAATACCTAGGAACAATAATCACAAATAGGAATGAGATGCACAAAGAAATTAAACATAGACTCAATTCTGGAAATGCATGCTATTATGCATTGCAGAGACTTTTGATGACCCAACTCCTTTCAAAAAACGTTAAACTGAAAATATATAAAACTATTATTCTACCAGTTATATTATATGGGTGCGAAACATGGACACTTACTTTAAGGGAGGAAAGGAGATTACAAGTATCCGAGAATAAAGTACTTAGGAAAATTTTTGGACCAAAGAGAGATGAACAGACAGGTGAATGGAGAAGACTTACATAACAATGAACTACATGGTCTTTATAGGAAGTCAGATATAATAAGAACAGTTAAGTCTCGTAGACTGCGATGGGCAGGACATGTCGCACGCATGGGAGTTTCTGGTAGGAAAGCCAGAGGGAAAACGCCCAGTTGGTAGACCAAGAATGAGGTGGGAGGATAACATTAACTATGATTTGAGGGAAATAGATTATACAGGGAATGATTGGAAAGCATTGGCACAGGATAGGGATGTATGCAGAGCTTATGTCCGCGCGGCCATGAACCTCCGGGTTCGATGGTGCCAGTGAGTAAGTAAGTAAGTGTCATTTATTTAAAAGCGCCCACATAAGCTGTTGTGAATTGATGTTAAATTTACATTTTTATCTCGCGAGAGAAAAACTGCTGATCTGATGTTCTCTTAGAAAATTATTGTAGATACACGTGCTTAGAATAGTCTTCACTAGTAGCTTTTAAAATATAATTTCCCACAGGAAAAAAAGGTTTTCTAGATACTGCCCCTACAGAAGTTGATTTAGTATTTGCAATGTTGGTATCTTTCTCACTGCTTGAATAATAAACGGGTTGGATTGTTGGTGTTGCTCAGTGAAGCGGCCAACTCATGCAAAGAGACCGTTGCTATGGTAACAGAAATATTCGCAGATGATGAACTACTCATCGTGCATTTTCTCCTTGTTTTCATATCTGTCAAAACAAAAACACATCTTCCACTTCATATTCACTTTTTTTTTGCGAAAAAAAAATATTCGATGGTGTGATAGAGAGAAAAAGTTATTTGAATTCCAAATGAAAGTGATATGGCGAAACAGAACAGTATATCTGGGATAAAATTGTTTAATAAAATGTCTATGTTTGTTTATAAAATACAAGTAAATTTGCAACACATTTCTTCATCTACGCATGAAAGATGGCAGCTTGTTGCGTGTTCATTCACTACAGGTCCGGGGTATGGTGAAGTCCTTCCATCGTAGTTGTGGTCTTCCTAAAAGGCCTTTTCTGCTGAGGTGTCCAGTCACGTACTTTCTTCACTAATCTACTGTTCTCCATTCAATCTATGTTTACGTTCCAATTTAGTCTCCTATCATTTATCCAGAGGTTTATAGGTTCAATTTCACATTCTTCTCTAATAACAGAGCTGCGAATTTTCTATCTCAGCGATTTTCCTACGATTTTCCTTAACCCTTAAATTCGTAATGTATCCTTTTGGATACATCAGTTGGTTCAGTTAATTTAATATTTTACATAAATCAGAAGAAAACGAACAAAAAATATACCACTTAAATGTGTGTCTAATTATACAATATACCCAATAATAGAGGTTATACAAAATTACGTTTTCACTGCGGTCCGCCATATTCAAATAACAAACAGAAGAAATTTATGTTTTGCCAATTTAAGGGCTAAGACTTTCATTTCGGTTGTTTCGTTGATTTGTTTTGTTTTTTGAGTTTCTGTTCGGCATTCACAACCATATGTTGAAACTAGTCTTATGACAGATTTGTAAATTCTTACTTTTGTATCCATTCTTAAAATTTTATTTTTTCAAACAGTATTGTTGAAACATCCCAATAGTTTGTTTGCATTATTTGCCTGATGGAGGATTTCATCTGTTATTCTGTTGCTGCTATTAATTTCTATTCCTAAATATTTGAATTTCATGACCTGTTCTATACTTTTCCCTTATATTTCTAATTTAACACATCGTAGGTCCTTGGATATTGTCATTGATTTGGTTTTATTTGTTGAGATTTTCATGTTATATTTTGCTGCAATGATTCTAAATTTGTGCAATAGCATTTGTAAATCATCTTCACTTTGTGCAATTAGAACTGTGTCATCAGCATAGTTCATTATCTTCAGCTCTTTGTTACCTATTTTAATCCCTTTTCTAACTTCAACTTTTAGTTCTTTGATGATTTCTTCCATTATTAGTGTTAACAATATGGAACTTAATGAGCCTCCTTGTCGTACTCCTTGCTGGACTAAAATTTCTATAGATTTACTATTTCCATATTTGATAGTTGTACTGTTTCCAGAATAAATTTCTTTGACGATTGCGATGAGGTTTGTACACATTTCCCTTTTTTTATTTGTCTATTTCTTGTTATTCACAAATGTTTCTAATAATAACTGTTATATGCGATTAGATTATTCCTATGTTTAGTTTGTAAGTGTGATTGTATATCTCATCCTAGACACATCCTATATCTCTGGGTTGGAAATTCTTCTTCTTCTTCTTCTACTTCTTCCTTTCGTGTGATAGATCTAGTGGTCTGTTACGGTCTCAATCCAACGTTTGAAGGGTCTGCCCAAAGATCTCTTGCGTGGTGGCTGGTGATTTAAGATTTGACGTGGTATTTGTGTCCTGCTCATTCTTCTTACATGAGATTTCCAGTTGTTTCTGTATTTTTGTACATATTCCATTATTGATTTTGTTTGTAATTCTTTGAGAATCTCAGAATTTCTTTTATGAGTAACCCGCAGCACGTCTCATAAATTTCATTTCTGCCGCAGTTAGTCTTTGTTCATCTATACTGCGAATTGTCCAGGCCTCACTGCCGTAACATAATATGGGTCTGGCCAGTTGTTTTATAAATTCTAGTTCGTGTGTGTTGTTGTACTGTGTTTGGCTTGAAAATATTATTTATAATTCCTGTTACTCTGTTAAATTTTATAATTTTTGGACTAAAATATTTTTTCCACTTCGTATGTAACTTGGCATCCGAGGTTAAATGTGTTGGTTTGTTCTAATATTTTATTATTAATAATAATTTTACTGCGAACTAGTTCTTTACTTAGGAAAACCATGACTTTAGATTTTTCTGTTGAGATTTCCATGTTGTAGTTTATTGCAATTTGCTGAAAAGAGTGGACTGAACGTTGTAGGTCATCTTCTGAATTCGCTATAAACACAATGTCATCTGCAAAAGGTAGTTGAAAATTCAAGCTGACGATAGTTAATTTTCTTTAATGGAACTATGGTAATCAAGTTCTTCTTTTTATTCTCTTTGTTTTAGATCTATGTCCTATTACATCCAGAATTAAGAGTTCCTCCATCTCTTTTTTGATCTTCCAGGTGTCCTTCTCCCATTCTGTGGTAATGCATAGAATTGTATCTAGTACCATGCGGGATGTATGATGATCCCATACAATTTTTTTTAAATCATTCGCCTATTGCAGAATATTCAGCTGCTTTCTTATTTCTTCATTTCTAATTTTATCTTTCCTTGATTTACGTACAATGTTCCTCAGAATATTAATTTAATTTATTTCTGGAGTTCATTTTCATAAAGGACTAAATACTAAAGAACTTGTTCTTCTCTGTGTACTCTAAACGAATACACATCCTACTTGAACATATGTTGAAAATATCCCATATTAACGCCATCTGTCTGCCACATATGGAAACAAAGGTAGTAAAATGTATAGTTCATCTACAATAGACAAACACAAATATGCACAAGGAATGATTTACTGAATGTACTAAAAAGATAAAGAAGGAGAAAATTGGGGAAAAATATAAAAAATCTTATGAAGTAATCAAACAGAGAAATAAAATTTTTAATGTGTGAAATTTCTATCCACGATATTTCTTGTTGTAAAACAAGATTTTTACTAGCAGTGTGGACTGGATTCGAACACACCTAAACGTAAAATTGTTAGTAGTTCACAAGCTGAGATTTAGTGTGTAGAGAGCGTGAGAGCGGGGAGATTTAGAAGGATGTAAATTAAAATGGCGTCAGGGTTCACAGTCCATGTCTCTATCATTATTTCTTATTTAAATTCATGGGCTATAAAACTGGAAACGTGCCTAGCAGTTCAGTTTGATTCACGACACCCAACGTGCCCGGCTCTCGTCCCTGATAACTCCAATCATTAAGAATTCCTCACAGCCGCTCTAAGTGAACCCCGCAAACTAATGTTCATATATCTCCCGCCCTTAAAATTACATCCAATTACGTTAGTTGTCAAAATTAAAATTAGTAATCAATCGCGCGCCTTATTAAACAACAGTTACACGACAAAAGTCATAAATAATAATAACAGCATTACTAACAACAACAATAATAATAACAATAATAATAATAATAATAATAATAACAATAATAATAATAACAATAATAACAATAATAGCAATGATAATAATAATAATAACAATAACAACAATAATAACAATAATAGCAATGACAATAATAATAACAATGATAATAATAACAATAATAACAATAATAACAATGATAATAATAATAATAATAACACTAATAACAACAATAACAATAATAACAAAAAATAACAATGATAGTAATAATAACAATAATAATAACAATGATAGTAATAATAACAATAATAATAACAATAACAATAATAACAATAATAATAACAATAATGATAGTAACAATAATAATAATAACAATAATAATAATAACAATAATAATAAAAATAATAACAATAATAACAATAATACTAATAACAATAATAATAACACTAATAATAATAACAATAATAATAATAACAATAATAATAACAATAATAATAACAATAATAATAACCAATCATATTAGGAAGAGGAAAATTGAAGATTGATTGATCTAGCAATCTTAACCCGTGACTTGTAACAGCACAAAAACAGATTGAATTATTAAATGATATTGCAGAGAAAGTTGGCCTGCAGATTTCATTTGAAAAGACAGAATATATTTCATGCAATAAACAAGAACCAAAATACCTGGAAACCAGATATAGAAAAATTAAACGAGTTTCACAATATAAATATCTTGGTGAAATAATTCAGGAAAATGGAATTGAAACCAAAGCCAATAAAAGTAGATGCCAAAAAATGAAACAGCATTTCGGCTTATTCACAACACTTATAATAAAAAATGCATATCTTTACATACAAAATTACGACACTGTAACACTGTAATTAAACCAGAGTGCCTCTATGGAGCAGAAACATTAATTTTGAACAGAAAAAAATATATCAAAATATAGTGAAAAAAGAATGCAAAATTATAAGAAAAGTTTTAGGTCCACAAGTCATAGGTGAAGCATATAGACTCAGAAGTAAAAAGGAAATAAAAATATATACAGACATTCATAGTGATATTAGAAAACGAAGGTTAAAATTTTATGGCCATATTAAACGAATGAACTCAAATAGGCTTACAAAACAGATAATGGAATTCTACGAAAACAGAAGTAAAGCTCCAGTGGATACTATGAAGTGGATTGATGGAGTCAAAAAGGACTTAAAATTGGCAGGATATCCCAAACAGAGGTATATTTAGAATTAAGGTGAATAAGTGGCAAGTTGACCAAGAGGACAAACCGAAGAAAAAAACTGGAACACCTTAAACAGATGATAGAAAACAAGCTCATAGCAAAAGAATGAAAGAAATTTGGGCTCAAAGGAAACGCCTCTAAGAACTTTGCATAGTCCTACATGGGCTCATCAGCAATAAAAAAACAATTATTTATTTATATACAGAATTTTAATGTTTACACATCTTTCTGTGCCTGGAGTTTTATTTTTCTACTCCACTCGTCTCTCTCCATCCAATCCATGTCCTCCAGTCCTCTTGCTCTCATTCCAGTTCTTATTTCCTGCATCCACGAGTTTCGAGGTCTTCCTCTCCTCCTTCTTCCAGGTGGACACCATTCCAATGTTTTCCTTTGGCAATCTTTCTTCTGGCATTCGTCGTACGTGCCCATACCAAATTAATTGCTTATACCGTATATAATCCACTATTGAATAACCAATATTCATTTTTTTCTCTCATGACAGTATTTCTTATTTTGTCTAATTTTGAACATCTTGCTGCTCTCCTCAAGAAACCCATTTCCATCGACATAAGTTTTTGTTCTAAGTTTTTGTTGAATATCCAAACTTCAGCTCCATATGTGACAGTACTTCTCACTATTGAATTATATATTTGTAACTTATTTTCCCTGGTTATATGTCTGTTCCATAAGACTCCATTCATCATTGCTGTTATTGCTCTACCTTTATTTATTCTGTTCTTAATATCACTTTCTTGTTTTTCCTCTTTATCTAATTTTACTCCCAGATACTCAAATTCTTCACATCTAATAATAATAATAATAATAATAATAATAATAATAATAATAATAATAATAATAATTAATAATAATAATAATAATAATAATAACAATAATAATAATAATCAATACTAATACAATTCGTATCATATTCCGTTGAGGTGAAGTCATAAGATAAAAGTTAAAATTTAAAATGTACCTGTTGACAGTTGCCGTCGTCCTCAACTTTGTTAAAATTATGTATATAAAATATTAACTGGAGGCCTTTCGGAAGTTAACTTCCATCATCAGCAGGATGAGTTTCTGCTACTAGTTGTTCTTGTTGTTTACGATGATGTGGACTCCAAGTGTCTGTAGCAGCAACTGACCTTTTTTCGACGATCTCGTATAATGGGTTGTTTGACTGGGGTGCGTTCTCATTAAATAGTAAGGTGTTGTTTATTCATTTTATAATTTCGAGGTGTTCAAATATATTTATCTTTGCCGGAATGTTTTCTCTGTGATTTATCGTAAGAGTATTTTCTATTGTGTTCATTTGGTGACCGGTGTTAATTAGATGTTTCACCCGAGTACATGCAATCTTTTAGGTGTCCCTTATATCTTGTATTAAAGTTTCTGCTTGACCTGCCAATATAAAATGTATTACAATCTTTACATGTTAGTATGTAGACTCCAATACTGTTAAGTTTGCTGTGTTCTTCTACGCCATTGTGTTTTATGTTGTTTAATTTGTTTTATAAACTATGCTAATGTTTTTATTTATTTTTTCAAAGTTCTGGCAGTTTTGTTGTTTAATTTCCTGTGTATATTAATTAGCATCCTGCTGATGATGGAAGTTAACTTCTGAAAGGCCTCCAGTTAATATCTTATATAGTGCCTACATAATTTTAACAAAGTTGAGGACGACGGCAACTGCCACAGGTACATCATAATTTTTAACTTTTATATAATAATAATAATAATAATAATAATAATAATAATAATAATGCATAGATATGTATTTTTCCACGAACCATAGAATGAATATATAGGCCTATATATATGGTCCATCGTTGTGGAGTAAGTACTTACTTCTCAAATACTCGTAATCTCCTTTTCTCCCTTAAAGTAAGAGTCCACGTTTCGCACCTATACAATATAACTGGTAGAATAATAGTTTTATATAAGTAAAGTGATCCCACAACAGACCCGGAGGTCCTTGGGGTAGTAGGAGGTTAATGCTCCCACTTTTTTTCCTACACAATCGGCACTTTATGTCAGCCGGGTTTGTCAGCCCTGCGTGACGGCCGCCTTTACCCCAGAACAAGCGTCTGGTACTCATTTCCGTTAGAGGCTGAGTCGACCCCAGGGCCATAGTGCCGCCAGAGGGTTTGGGTCAGTTTAAAAATCCTGACCCCAACGGGACTTGAACCTTCGACCCTCCGGCTTGTAGCTCAGTGCCTTAACCACTACGCTACGGCGTGCCCCAATAGTTTTATATATTTTTAGTTTAACATTTTTTGAAAGGAGTTGGAATATCAAAAGTCTCTGCAATGCACACATTTCCAGAATTGAGCCTATGTTTAATGGGGACACTTCTTAATAGCGGACATATTTATTTTCCCCTTACATGTTCGTAATTCAGAAGTTATATCTTATAATTACCCTGGTAAGTCTCTTCGCAGGGCGTTATCATCTATACAGTAGCGTATCATCAATCCTAGTTATTGATTGCAATAAATTTAACTTTTATGGCAGCGTAACGAGAAATGTAGAAATTCATGGGTTACCTTTGACCTATAGAGACGATGAAATCAGGTCTTCGGGTACGAATTCATGTTATGTATTGCCCTAATATATAAAGGAAAGCAAATAACATTTCTCTGCAAACTAGTTTAATATCTAAATCTCAATAAAATTAAATTAAAACATTATTAATAAGACAGTTAAGGATGTACACACACATATATATATATATATATATATATATATATAATAGGGGGGCACGCCGTAGCGTAGTGGTTAAGACACTGAGCTACATGCCGGAGGGTCGAGGGTTCAAGTCCCGTTGGGGTCAGGATTTTTAAACTGACCCAAACCTTCTGGCGGCACCATGGCCCTGGGGTCGACTCAGCCTCTAACGGAAATGAGTACCAGACGCTTGTTCTGGGGGTAAAGGCGGCCGTCACGCAGGGCTGACAACCCGGCTGACATAAAGTGCCGATTGTCTAGAAAAAGTAGGAGCCTTAACCTCCTACTACCCCAGGGGTCTCCGGGCCTGTTGTGGGATCACTTTACACTTTATATATATAATAGTTTAAAAAACCTAAAAGAACAGGCTTTATTAGAAAACCGAACTAAAAAATGAAAAATAATGTTAATTTCCAACACGCTTGGGATAGAATTAAAGTGGTCAACAAAATAATCATCTCCAACACATCTAGAATAAAACTAGAGTTCCTCACCATCATCATCATCATGAACAAAGTCGTTTTAGGCCATGTGGTCTGTACGGTAAACCTAGCTAAGATGGTCTTGATCTTTCCACCGAAGTTTTGGTCTTCTTTGGTCCCTATGTCCAGTTGGGGTATATTGGAATGTCAATTTTGGAAGTCTATTTCTAGAGTTATATACAAAAAATAATAATTTTACCATCAAAAGCGTGGGTTGCTCTACTCCTTATATCAATTAATATATTCGATAATAAACAGATATTGGTAAACGTAAAGTCTCTAAGAAGAAAACGTAAAAACCATAAAAAGCACCCCACGCTTTTGATGGCAATTTTTTTTAGTTGATAACCATAGTTTTATTCTAGATGTGTTGGAGATGATTTTTTTTTGTTGACCACTTTAATTTTATCCCAAGCGCGTTGGAAATTAAAATTATTTTTCCTTTTTTAGTTCGGTTTTCTAACAAAGCGTGTTCTTTTAGGTTTTTAAACTATTATTTATATATTTTTTATTTTTTAGTTTGGTGTGTTGCTTTAGCTTCTTAAAAGTATTGTTTTTTTTATTTTTAGTTTAATTGATTGTCATAAACCGGAATCCCATGAAAATTTAATTGCTTAATACTCTTCTAAAGAATCCTCCGGGCCGGATTTGAACCAGTAACCTATGGATTACTGAAATTATATACCACTACAGTTCACTGCTCTACCAACTGAGCTCTTACGATTGACTAAAAAGTCGATAAGTCCGCAACCTATTACATCGGTTCTTTTTTTTTCTGATGATATGGCCAGGAGTTTAGAAAATAATTATGAAATTATTGTATTATCATTGGTCCTTTGCTAGTATAAAAAGTTTCAAGTCGATCCAATGTTTTTAAATGGGTGAAAATCGTGTTCAAAAATTCCGTTATATAGATACAGGTCAAGCTAACATAAAGCGTGTAAAAATAGAACATGTCAAATATTATAGATTATGAAGCAACATTTACCTTCAGTTTAATCAAGAAAGAGAGAAAAATTTTAGGTGTTATCAAGACTGCTATATAAGACAAAATAAAGACTATATCACTTTTAAAAGCGTTAACTTTAAAGTCTAACTTTTTAAAATAATTAATCAATCATTTAATTATAACATTTCTGAAACAAAGAAGTCTCTACTACATAAACTGTCCAGCTGAACAGCTGACATATGCTCTGGGTGTAAACCAGAGCACTCACTCTCCCAGGTTCCCGTTTGGGGTCAGTTTTTATATCGTGTTTTCCCCAGGTATGGCGTAGATAAATTTCCTAATAGCTTCTGGAACATTATTTGAGTCGTAGCCGAGTGGTTAAGGCAAGAAGCCTTGGCGCAGAGCTATAGGACTTGCGCTCGTTCGAGTCCCCATGAGGGAAGAGATTTTCTCATGGAATTTCGGCCTGTATGGGACCGATGCCCACCCAGCATTGTGGGTCATTTGGGTAGCTACAATAAGTAGCAACTCCAGGTTGAGAAGACCAGCTATAACGCATGGGGGACCCGAAATGCTCTCCACATGTCACCCCTACACTGGCTAGATGATCGTCTACCCCTGTGATTAACACATGTGGATGTGAGGCCAGCAGCCGGTTTGTAGGCCAACGGGTCTTCTAGGCCTGTCGTGCTTGAAGTTTTATTTTTGTTATTAAATTTCGATAATTTTCTGTCTTTTTCGCAAGACAAACATTTTATTTCTGGGAAACCTTGGATATTATTTGTACCACAATAATATGTTTCTAAATGTGTTGCTACAACTTTATTTGTTCAAGAAGCTACAGGGTGATTCTGTATTTCAAATTCCAAATATTTAATAAAACGTTTTATCGCTACCCGGCAAGAATAACGTCACAACTCAAAAATTGATATATTTGAGTTAATCCCCAATTCAAAACAACATAATTTGTTTAAACTGTATAAAATTAGTCAGTAGCTGAATTCCTAACTAATCAAGACACTAGTTGCACATATAGGCCTATTCTTTTCGCTGTACTGGAAAATGGGGTTTTTTGAGTTGCGATGTTATTCTTGCAGGAGTGCGATATGATTAATAAAATTATGCCCGTTTCATAATCTAATATATATATATATATATATATATATATATATATATATAAATGAATGTTTGTATGTTTGTTTGTTTGTTCGTACTTTATGCGCGCCATACCGTTGATCCAATTGTAATGGGGACTTTTGCAAAATGTTTAGGAGATTACAGCGATAAACATAGGCTATAAGAGAGTTGTGATACTCAACTCCTACACCCCTACAAACTGTCTTTTGTAGTGGAAAACGTGAAAAAAGTAGCTCTTTGGACGCTTAAATGGCTTAAGCTGCCTAAACCATAACAAATACACAAAATTAATGTACACAGAATTAAATATCTCAAAACGCTCTAGAAAAAAGTCCGCGACAGCATATGTTTACCTCTTACGGGTAACTCACAATAACCATTTTTGTCTTTCATTGATGCCAAGAAGATCGAGAAAAGTACGTAGATTCCTGTGCAAGCATAGCGGCAAATGGCTGGTATTGTTTTGAGGATAACTCACAATAACGAATTTTGTCCTTTAGCTCACTTATGCCAAGAAGATCGAGATAAGTAGATTCCCGGGCAACACCGGGTAATCAGCACACAGAAATCTTAAAATAATTATGATGTACATTTATAATTATTTCTCGTTTTACTTCTTCAACTAATCATAAGAAGTAAATTAATTTTTGTCTTTCAGCTCATTTATGCCAAGGAGATCGGGATGAGTAGATTCCCGGACAACGCCGTGTAAACAGCACGGGGTATCTATAAATAATTACGATATAAATGTTTCCATTCACTTATTTAACTAAACATAAAACACATTAATTATGGTATTTCAGCTCATATATGTCAAGAAGAATGGGATAAGTAGATTCCCGGGCAACACCGGGTAATCAGCACGGAGTATCTAAAAAAATACAAATTTCTAATTATTTTTCCTTTCACTTTTTCAACTAAACATTAATTCACATTATTTTTCATTTACAGTATTTAGGCGTAGCAACGCATGCCGGGTATTAGCTAGTAGTATATAAAGATAAAAGTGCAGGGTTTTATTTATAGTTTACTTATTTAGAAGAACTGTAGTCCAGCATGCACATAGTCCTACTTCTAGGCTAGTTATTTGACGTCTGATGTGCATTTTCCTATAGCATGATACTGTATGGGAGAGAACAGGAGGCAGTGATTGTGGGCGGCGAATTAGGTGGTAAAGCCATAACCTTGATGCATGCAGGGGGGCGCACAAACACCGCCATCAGAATATCAGAACGAGTAAACATACTGTTCATTAACAATTCCCGTTGCTAGGGCACAACACTTTACGACTTGCATTTACATCTCTGTGATACACCACCCAAACCTGATAATTGTTTCACGTTACGCATACAGTAATCGCATTTATATCCATTTACTCTTTCAAAAATGTTTCCTCATCCCACGGGAAACATCAATGCTAAAAATAATTAATTGATCATAAGTAAAGCCACGAGTGATTTCCAAATTATCGATAAATTCACGACTCACGAAGTGAGGAGTGAATTTACCTAGAGAATTTGGAAATCAAGAGTGACATTTGTTTGGACTATTTAACGAATAAAATTAAGCTGTTTACTCACAAATAATTATTTAACTATACTTATTTTAAAATATTTATATATTTAATGTAAACGGCGATGTTTGAAAACAAATGAGAAACGATAGGGAAGCTTCAACTGCTTCTTTTGTTTATCACTGCAACCAGATCATACTATTTATTGCCAAAGGAACGCAATATTGTAAGAATGCTCTCTAGTGGAGAAAAAATGAAACACATCAAACTGTATATTAATTCATGTCTGATGTCGTATGATGTAAATATGACAATTATATTTTTCTGGATTGTTACCTGGGAAAAAATACATTTAAGAAAGTGCAAAGAGTGGTTTCTTTTTTGGTGGTATAATCAATTGCTACAAATGTTTTTATATTAACTCCCGCATGCGGCATGTGTTGACATTCATGCACTATATATACAATCTGGTAGCCGTATTTCTCGCAGGCTCAGTCACTGCAAAATAATGGTCAGACCTGTTCAGAATATTAAAAAGGAGGAGCCTTCTTTAATATGGTAATTATAACACTGATAAATACTTCGTGAAACACGACTCTGATTGGTTGTAAAACAGAAATCATTGAAACGTGATTGGCCATTGAGTCCCATTTGGGGCATGAGTTAAATAGTCTAGACAAATGCTAGTCAATGACCAATCACGTTTCAATTAATGTTGTTTTACAACCAATGACAGTCGTGTTTTACCTCGCTCTTTATCGATTTCTCTTTATCAGCTCCTGCTTTTGTGATAAAGAAAGCTCCTCCTTTGTAATGTTCTGAACAGGTCAAAGCATTATTTTTCTCCAACAAATACACTGAATATATTTATTTATTTATTTATTTAGCCTGGTGGAGTTATATAGTATATAGTATATAGTAAATAACGAAAAGATTCCTTGATTTTACTAAGTTGTTTACTAAAAAAATAAATGAATAACCCGTAATGTTGATTATGATATATAGTTTGATGTGTTTCATTATTTCTGCACTTGGGTGCACTCTTACAATATTGCGATCTTATTTGGCAATAAATAATATGATCAAGCAGCAGTGAATACACATAACCTCACATTTCTGAAGAAATCATCGATAAATACTTGAGTCACGAAGTGACGAGTGAATTTATCTAGAGAATTTGGAAATCAAGAGTGGCATTTGTTAGGACTATTTAACGAATAAAATTAAGCTCTTATCTCAAAAATCGGGACTTAAATATAGTTACCGATATTTTAAAATATTTATATATTTAATGTAAACGGCGATGTTTGAAAACAAATCAGAAATGTTGGGTTATGTATATTCACTGCAACTTGATCATATTATTTAATGTCAAATAGGATCACAATATTGTAAGTATGCACTCTAATGGAGAAATAATGAAACACATTAAATTGTAAATTATAATCAACATTATTTTTTAGTAAACAACTTAGTAAAATCAAGGAAACTGTTCATTATTTGCTATAGTCAATGTATATGTTGAAGAGAAAATAATGCTCTGACCTGTTTAGAATATTAAAAATGAGCTTTCTTTATCACAAAAGCAGGAGCCGATAAAGAGAAATCGATAAAGTGCGAGGTGAAACACTACAGTGATTGGTAGTAAAACAAAATTAATTGAAACGTGATTGGTCATTGACTCCCATTTGGGGAGTTACATAGTGAATTCAAATTGCCTTGATTTATAATAGGGCACTTCGTAGCGTAGTGGTTAAGGCAATACGCTACAAGCCTGGAGGATGAGGGTTCGAGTCCCGGTGGGATCAGGATTTTTAAACTGATCCAAATATTCTGGCGGTACTGTGACCCTGGGGTTGACTCAGCCCCTAACTAAAATAATAATGATAATAATAATAATAATAATAATAATAATAATAATAATAATAATAATAATAATAATAATAATAATAATAATAATAATAATAATAATAATTATAATAATAACAATAAAGAAGCTTTATTTTATCTACCAGAGTTAAGGCCTTGTCTACCACTCAACCAGGTTTACTTACTTACTTACTCACTGGCACTATCGAAACCGTAGGTTCGTGGCCGCACGGACATAAGCTCTCCATACATCCCTATCCTGAGCTAATGCTTTCCAATCATTCTCTGTATAATCTACTTCCCTCAAATCATAGTTAATGTTGTTCTCCCACCTCATTCTTGGTCTACCAACTGGGCGTTTTCCTTCTGGCTTTCCTACAAGAAGTTTCCATGCACGTCTTTCATTCCCCATACGCGCAACATGTCCTGCCCATCGCAGTCTACGGGACTTAACTGTTCTTATTATATCTGGCTTCCTATAAAGACCGTGTAGTTCATTGTTATGTAGTCTTCTCCATTCACCTGTCTGTTCATCTCTCTTTGGCCCAAAAATTTTCCTAAGAACTTTATTCTCAAATACTCGTAATCTCCTTTCCTCCCTTAAAGTAAGAGTCCATGTTTCGCACCCATATAATATAACTGGTAGAATAATAGTTTTATATATTTTCAGTTTAACGTTTTTTGAAAGCAGTTGGGACATCAAGAGTCTCTGCAATGCATAATAGCATGCATTTCCAGAATTGAGTCTATGTTTAATTTCTTTGTGCATCTCATTCCTATTTGTGATTATTGTTCCTAGGTATTTGAATTCAGCCAATTCCTCAAAATTTCCCTCATTTGTCATTAGCTGTCCATTTCCATTATATAATGTATTTCTACGTGTGACCATATATTTAGTTTTACTGATATTTACTTCCAGTCCTAATTTCTTAGTGTTACTCAATAGTGTGTGCGTGTTGGCCTTTAGTATCTCCTCGCTATCGGCCAGTAGTACTACATCATCAGCATAAACTAACAGCTTATTAATACCACTCAGGTTTAAAATACAAAAATTATTCTTACATCTAAATTACAAAAAAACAACAATATTACTTTTGTATATCTACTGGGCAACATGATTTTTGACTAATGAGTACCAATAGTTGTACTTAATGCAGTTTTTGTCCTGTTTTCAAATATGTATTCGGAATTTCTCCATCACCCACAGTTTTTTATTTCAATTTCAATTAATGGACTTAAATATTTATTTTTAATAAACTTTTTTCGTCCATTTGTCCATTGTAAAATAAAACCAAATGAACTAACTCAGGATACGTATTTCAGCTATGGAAAAGAAATATCAAGGCAAATGGAATCATAATACGCTGGCCGATTATTGTTGGACCATCAAGAGGGATGCTCCACAGACGAAATATAGCAGAAAATCGTCATTTCTTACTTTCTAGGTGAGTCGGAATGTTCGAATATTGTGTACTTACGAATGTAGAACATATTAAAGTGTTTGAAATTATAAATGCCTGTCTCTCGGAAACCTTGCGTGATGGGGAAAAATCGGTATCATATTTGAATTCAGGAGAAAAAATACTATCAGAACAACATATTTTTCTTTCTGAGACAAAAAAAAAAGTTTCTTTTTTTTGTTGCTCAATATAATTAAATACAAAGATGGCGACTACCGCCATTATAATCCCGCATGTTAATCATTGTCAGGCATTGTCGCGCGGCACCTCATTTTATATAAACGGACAACCATCACTAATATGGCTACAATATTCAATATCAACATCATCACTCCAGGGATTAGCCAATTGCCCGTTCCGACTTCATAATGCATCAGCCCAACGTCTTCTAGGTCTTCCAACATCACGTCTTCCTCTTGCTTGATAATTTCTTGCTAACAATGGATATCTCTCCTTACTCATTCCATCCATATGATCAATCCATTTCTGTCTGTAATTCGTGACCTTATCTAATAAAGGCTGTACTTTTAATTCTTCTCTTATATCCTCATTTCTTATTCTATCAAGTCTTGTACATCCTATTACTTGTCTTAGGAACCTCATCTCCGCCGTCTGTATTCTATCCTTCTGTTTTTTTTTCATTGGAGCCCAAGTTTCACATCCATACAATATTGTGGGAACCGCCATAACATTATATATTTTTATCTTGGTTTCTTTTCTAATTTTATTTTTGAATGTTCTCTGTATAGTTCCACACACTGTCTGAAATTTATTTATTTTGGAGTCAATATCTCTTTCCACATTGTAGCCAACATCACAGCCCAAATATTTGAAACTAGACACCTGTTCTTTACTTTGATTTCCTAAAATAATTTTGGATCTCGCTGGATCTCTTCCTCTAAAAGCCATGGTCTTCGTTTTCCTTACAGAAATCTTTAGATCATATAATTTACATATTTCATTTAATGCATGCATAGATTTCTGTAAGTCGTCTTCAATACCAGCAGTATCAAATACGTTTAAAGTTTCCAAAGTGTACGATGAAGATTTTTAAACTGTTTCTTGTCACTTCTTACTTTCTCTAAATGAATTAAATAATAATTTTCATACTTGAGATTAGAGAAGTAGTGCTGACTGCCTACACTGTGGCGATACGTGGGATGGCAACAAGCAAGAGTCAAACCGGCAACATGATGTGTTTACAGTGGGCCATGTCTATCACTAATTAATTGCACTATAGTGTCAATGAGATGGGTTTAACACGATTATACATGCTTCCATAACTTCCTACAGCATGCATCCATTGTGAAGCGCTCAATCGACTGAATCCAACTTCCACTAGACGCGCGTCTTGTCCCTAAACACGACAAGCTAGTTGCATTTACAAACCAAAAGCCAGTTCTCAAATATCCTTATTACACCCCAATAACTGCCCCATCCTGAGAATACACTCTACTGCATATAGAATTTTATAACGTGAACTCTATCGCAAATAACTACTCCAGTCATTAGACAAGAACTTACTTACTTACTCGTGTTTTCTTTATGTAATTGTAATGTTATTGCTTTTGTGTTATTACTTAATTGTAATATTATTGTGTTTTCTTTATGTAATTGTAATGTTATTGCTATTGTGTTATTACTTAATTGTAATATTATGGTGTTTTCTTTATGTAATTGTAATGTTATTGCTATTGTGTTATTACTTAATTGTAATATTATTGTGTTTTCTTTATGTAATTGTAATGTTAATGTTTTTAGTGTATAATGCTATTGTGTTATTATTTAATTGTAATATTTTTATTGTGTTTTCTTTATGTAATTGTAATGTTATTGCTGTTTTTGTTTATTTTTCTTTACACTAGTACCAATTATTACTTTATTGTAACGGACTGTCAACAGCACGTACGGCTTACTGCCCGTGCGACCCATATTTGTAAATAATATTGTAAATATCTTACTTTTTTTTGTCTAATAAAGTCCTACTACTACTACTACTACTACTACTTACTTACTCACTGGCACTATCGAAACCGTAGGTTCTTGGCCGCGCGAACATAAGCTCTCTATACATCCCTGTCTGAGCTAATGCTTTCCATTCATTCCCTGTATAATCTACTTCCCCAAATTATAATTAATGTTATTCTCCCACCTCATTCTTGGTCTACAACCTGGCCGTTTTCCCTCTGGCTTTCCTAAAGAAGCTTCCATGCACGTATTTCATTCCCCATCCGTGCCACATGTCCTGCCTATCGCAGTCTACGAGACTTAACTGTTTTTATTATATCTGGCTTCCTATAAAGACCATGTAGTTCATTGTTATGTAGTCTTCTACATTCACCTGTTTGTTCATCTCCCTTTGGTCCACAAATTTTCCCAAGTACTTTATTCTCAAATACTTGTAATCTCCTTTCCTCCCTTAAAGTAAGAGTCCATGTTTCGCATACATATAATATAACTAGCAGAATAATAGTTTTATATATTTTCAGTTTAACGTTTTCTGAAAGGAGTTGGGACATCAAGAGTCTCTGCAATGCATAATAGCACGCATTTCCAGAATTGAGGCTATGTTTAATTTCTTCGTGCATCTCATTTCTATTCGTGATTATTGTTCCTAGGAATTTGAATTCAGCCACTTTCTCAAAATTTCCCTCATTTGTCATTAGCTGTCCATTTTAGACAAGAATTATTAAACGAATATATTTTTCCATTAATTATTCTATCAGCTCTATCCTGTAGAATACAAAATTTTTTCGAATAATTTTGATTGCCCTACAATAAAATTTCATAGTTCAGATAACTGTAAATATTACAATAATAATCAGTTAATAAAGGTTTCATATCTAAGTTTCATGTAATATATAAAAATGAATGTATGTTTGTTTGTTTGTTTGTTTGTTGGTACTTTATATGCGACCATACCGTTGATCCGATTGTGACGGGGCTTTTTGCAAAATGTTCAGGAGATTCCCAGGATGAACATAGTCTATAAGAGAGTTGTGATACTCAACTTCTACACCCTTAAAAACTGCCGTTTGTAGTGGAAAACGTGAAAAAAGTAGCTCTTTGGACATTTTTTTTCAATGCTATCTGTTTATCAAACTTATTATTTAATACCTACAATGTTGGTTATACATTTCTCCACTAGGGTGCATTCTTACAATATTGCGATCCTTTGGCAATAAATAATATTATGATCTGGCTGCAATGATGAACAAAAGAAGCAAATGAAGAGTACAAATCGTTTCTCATTTGTTTTTAAACATCGCCGTTTACATTAAATATATAAATATTTTAAAATAACTATAGTTAAATAATGATTTGTGAGTAAACAGCTTAATTTTACTCGTTAAATAGTCCTAACAAATGCCACTCTTGATTTCCAAATTCTCTACATAAATTCATATAATTTGGAAATCACTCGTGGCATTACTTATGACTATTTAACTCATGTTGCAAATGGGAGTCGATGACCAATCACGTTACAATGATTTTTATTTACAACCAATCATACTCGTGTTTCGCCTACAATTTACTAACTAAAGTTTATCACAATAAAGAAAGCACCTCCTTTTTTAACATTCTGAATAGGTCATAGCATTATTTTGCAGTGACTGACTCACTAAAAAATACGGCTACTAGATTGTATATATAGTGCATAAATGTCAACACATACCACATGAGGAAGTTAATATAAAAACATTTGTAGCAATTGATAATAGACCACCAAAAAAAGAAACCACTGTTTGCACTTTCGTAAATGTATTTTTTCCTAGAAAAACATAATTGTCATATTTACATCATAGGACATCAGAAATGAATTAATATACAGTTTGATGTGTTTCATTTTTTCTCCACTAGAGAGTATTCTTACAATATTGCGTTCTTTTGGCAATAAATAGTATGATCTGGTTGCAGTGATAAACAAAAGAAGCAGATGAAGCGTACCTATCGTTTCTCATTTGTTTTCAGACATCGCCGTTTACATTAAATATATAAATATTTTAAAATAACTATAGTTAAATAATGATTTGTGAGTAAACAGCTTAATTTTATTCGTTAAATAGTCCTAACAAATGCCACTCTTGATTTCCAAATTCTCTAGATAAATTCACTCCTTACGATAATTTGGAAATCACTCGTGTCATTACTTATGATAAACAGATATTAACTAATATAAACACTGAATTTCCCGCAAATTTCTAACGATCTCTTTAGATTACTGTATATATATATTTTAAAAAAGTATTTTAAGGATACTACAAAATGTGTGGCGTTGGTTTCTGATAAATAAAATGTATCAGGCTTCTAAAATACGAACAAGACCAAAGTATGGTCATAAGAAGATGACAAAAATGATGAAAAGACATTAGGAAATTCATCCTCTTTTATTCCTTGACAATATTTTGCCAATATATATAACAGAAGTTTTATAACCCACTTCTGGACTTGCAGGCTGTAACGGTCAACCAGAAAAAAGAGGTATTTTATTATAAAGCCAGGAGTAGCTGCCACGTAAAACACTGACCAAAGTTACGAAGCACATTCTGTTATAAAACAGTCTAATAAGGGAAATACACGAACTCGAGCAAGAAATACGGCTTAACATTTCTTTGCACAGGATCAAGCAAGTCTGTAGTATTCTATTTAATTCGTTTACTGTTTTATTTAGAAAAAAATATTAGCTCTGGAAGAAAAATGTGCAATAAGAACAAAAATAGTGAAAAGCAATGTAATTATAGACCAAGTTTAGAATTTTAATTATTTGGGATGTAATTTAGGTAATAACAGAAATTTAGATAAACACACTAAAATATAACGATTCATTCATTTATGTCGCACAATTGAACGTACTTTATTGCATAAAACAAGAAAGGAAACTAATTTAAAATTTTTACAAAGTATTGGCAGTTCCATCTCTTATCTATGGATGTGAAACCTGGACATTAACAAATTCAGCAAGCTTTAGGAGGCACGAGGGTCTCTTCAGGGCGTGTTTTAGATTAAGCTTATTTCTGGGTTCTACCGATGTGAAGGACAAAGGATTCGATGATCAGTAACAATGAGTTGCGTAATTAATTAAAACGGGTTTATTCTGTGAACCTCTTATGAACTACACAATACACAATGAATTAGTAATAGCTTGTAGGCTATTTGAGCAAATCTAGACTTCCTTAGTATATTTACGTACGATATATTGATTCACACTTTTAGGTAATAATATGGGAGCAACAGGCTATTCTCAATACTCGTTATATGATTAACTAGCCCACTATGTTTTCGTAAGGAAGCTACTGGCTCATCTCTGTATGTACTCGTATGGGAGCTACTGGCCACGCTCTGATCGTATGAGAACAACTGGCCACACTCTGTGTGTATGAGCTACTAACCGCACTCTATGTGTGTGTATGAGCTACTAAACACACTGTGTTAACAATACAATTTCTTGGCCTTTTATATTCATTTCCCAAGGAAGTTTTCAAATTGCCTCAAGTATTCCTTTTAACAAAATGTATTGTTTTGCAAATTTGAACATATTCAACACGTCAATCAAATTTACACTTTTATAATAAACATTAGTTTCGCTTCGCTAGGTACATGTACCTGCCAACCCTTGAGTTACCGTTAGCCACTGTATAACAAAAGCTTATTGTGTGGTCCCAAATAATAACCAAATTAATTCTAGGAATTCCTAATGCTACACAAAGGCAGATAGTAAACAAATAGAGGCTGCAGAAATGAGGATGTTGAGAGCTATAGCAGGATACCAAAGGACCGATAAAAAGAAAACGAAGATATAAGAACAGAACTTAATATATTTAATCTCTGTGAAAGAATAAAATACTATCAAAATGCTTACCTTCAGCACGTATTACCAATGAATGTACAGCGCATACCAAGAAGAATGTATAATTATAAACCAAAAGGGAGAAGATTGTTGGGAAGACCATTGAAGAGATGGAAGGACCAATTCGACCTTTAATGAGATCGGAACAGGCCATTGGGTTTAATCCTTGTTGTTGATGATGATGATGATGATGACTGTTTTATTTGAAATATTATATCGTTACGAAATAAATCGCATTTTCAACAATTCGGCTGATTTCCATGAAGCTTCTCAGTAAGATAAATATCTCCTGGAAGCGTTACGAGCGCTTCGCAGGACAAGGATGGTGGAAGGGCTGCTTCCTCTGAGCCTCCAAACATGCTCCTCTGGGTATCCACCCTCCAAGAGAGGGCTGCTTCTTCCGCTCTTCAAGCCCTACAAGTTTAGCAAAGTTTAGCATGTTTAGAAAAGAAACCAAGATAAAAATGTATAATGTTATGGCGGTTCCCACAATATTGTATGGATGTGAAACTTGGGCTCCAGTATTAAAACAGAAGGATAGAATACAGACGGCGGAGATGAGGTTCCTAAGACAAGTAAAAGGATGTACAAGACTTGATAGAATAAGAAATGAGGATATAAGAGAAGAATTGAAAGTACAGCCTTTATTGGATAAAGTCACGAATTACAGACAGAAATGGATTGATCACATGGATGGAATGAGTAAGGAGAGATATCCACTGTTAGCAAGAAATTATCAAGCAAGAGGAAGACGTGATGTTGGAAGACCTAGAAGACGTTGGGCTGATGCATTATGAAGTCGGAACGGGCAATTGCTTAATCCCTGGAGTGATGATGATGATGATTTTCAATAATTACTTCTTTTTAGAAACTGGTCTCAGTTTTAATGCGGCAATTAATTTCAAAATGTTTACGCCCTGAAAAAATCCATTGACTCCGGCTGAGGCGAGCATAATAATCACTATCCACCAGGATCGATAATGGCAAAAGGGAAAATAAGAAGAGGAAGAAAAAATTATTCTACATTCATCAATTGTATAGTTGCCCTCAAAACAGATCTAACCCATTGTTGGAAAAACAAAAAAAAAAAAAAACGCATAATGTTCATTTTGAGCCCCATTGTTGGAAAAACAAAAAAAAAACGCATAATGTTCATTTTGAGGCAATTACATTTATTATGTCACTAGCTAATACCCGGCGTGCGCTGCTACGCCTAAATAAATGAAAATTAATGTGATTTTATGTTTAGTTGAGTAAATAAAATGAAAAATAATTATAAATTTATATTTTTTAGTTATTCCGTGCTGATTATCCGGTGTTGCCCGGGAATCTACTTATCCCGATCTTCTTGACATCAATGAGCTGAAATACGAACATTAATGTGTTTTATGTTTAGTTAAATAAGTGGAAGGAAACATTTTTTCGTAATTACTTTTAGATACCCGGTGTTGTTTACCCGGCGTTGTCCGGGAATCTACTCATCCCGATCTTCTTGACATAAATGAGCTGAAAGACGAATGTTATTGTGTTTTTATGTTTAGTTGAATAAGTGAAAGAAACAATATTTACAATTTTGTGTCGTATATATTTTTAGATACCCTGTGCTGATTACCGGGTGTTGCCCAGGAATCTACTCATCGCGATCTTCTTGGTATAAATGAATTGAAAGACAATGAGTTATCCTTATAAGAATACCCGCCTTGCGCTGCTCCGCTTGCCCGGGAATCTACTTATTCCGATCTCCTTGGCATCAACGAAAAACAAAAATGGTTATTGTGAGTTATCCGTAAGAGATAAATATATGCTGTCGCGAACTTTTTTGTAGAGCATTTTGAGATGTTCAATTCTGTGTATTTGTTATGGTTTAGGCAGCGTAAGCCATTTAAGCGTCCAAAGAGCTACTTTTTTCACGTTTTTTTCACTACAAAGGGCGATTTTTAAGGGTGTAGGAGTTGAGTATCACAACTCTCTTATAGTCTATGTTCATCCCGGGAATCTCCTGAACATTTTGCAAAAAGCTCCATCACAATCGGATCAACGGTATGGCCACGCATAAAGTACAAACAAACAAACAAACAAACCAACAAACAAACATTCATTTTTATATATTAGATTGCATATTGGTAGTGTGACGCGACAATGTTCAGAAAAAAAAAACATACCTCCGTCCATCAAGAGCTGCCTAAATTCTGTTAATTCCTCATCAAGTTAATTTCTGATCCAATTATTCCTGGTTTCTGAAAACATTTTTATTTTTTTAATTAAAAAGTATGTACCCAATTTCGTCACGAGGAAATAAAAATTGTGCAATTTTTAAATGTTGTGTTCTAGGTAAACTTTCACTCCTAAATGGTCCTATTTTGCTGGTTTACCTCATAAGTATTTCTGTTGTCAATTAAATCGTATATACATAGTTTGTTACGAGATAAAAATTGCTGCCCCCAAATCTTTTTTTTTATCTTCGGCTTTCAAGTTAAACTCCATTCCTAATGGTCCGATTTCATTTATTTTCGGAGACTCTTTTGAGGCTTTTAATGGTATCTACCGAGTTTCATATGGAAAAATAGAAATTATGGCCGTTGGAACAATTTTATAAAGGTTCAGGTCAACCCGCCCTCCCAATGGCCCAACTTTGATGTTTACGAATTCGAGCTCATTTTTATTAATTGAGTGCTAACACTGAATTTATCTACCTATCTATTATGGCATAGCCCATTGTTGAGTCATAGCCTCTCCTTTGTGTAGAGTTACAAGATCAAGTTAATTTTTAGTTACTTATTTGCTCGTAGATGTCATGGATGTCATGCGTTCAACACACCGATCCAATGAGACATCTAGTGGGCAACTGAGGTATTACTAGGACGTTGATGTCAGTACATTTTGCTTAGAGGCCTCTTTATTCAGGCGTAAGGATCTTTTACGAGCCTCAAAATCTTCAGACTCGGGACCCACGGCTTAAAGTCCCTCCCGGAGGACTTGCTCCTTGGACTTTTCCGTCCTGAAAAAATCCATCGATCACGGCCGGGTTTGAACCCGCGACCCTCGGAACCAGAGGCAAGGATCATATCCACTACTCTATGGCGGCTGACTATAATTGATTTGTTAAAATCGTTGGAAAGTTACGTATTTTCTTCCAAAGTAGGATAAAAGGTAAAGGGATCCACTACAGGCCAACGGAGACCCTTGAGGTAGTACGACATTAAGGCTCCCACTTTTTATAGACAATCGGCACTTGATATCAGCCATGTTGTCCCCGAACAAGCGTCTGGTACTCATTTCCATCAGAGCCTGAATCGAGCCCAGGGTCATGGTGCCACCAGAAGATTTTGGGTGAGTTTAAAATTCCTGACCAACCGGGACTCGAACCCTCGACCTTTCAGGTTTGTAGCGCAATGCCTTAATCATCTACGCTACGGCGTGCCCCCCCCCCCCAAAATAGTGATTTTTTTATTTAGAAACTTGCGGATAAAGTCTCACTGGTTAGCATCACAGGCACTTCCCACTGTGATGTTCCAGCAGTGAAACTGTAAAACATTGTTCCCCGACCTGTGGTTCGCGAACCCAAGGGGGTTCCCAAAATATTTCAAGGGTTTCGCCAAAACTTTTCTGTAATGCGGGTTTCAAGATTGGGCTTGTTATTGTTTCCTTCATTTTTGCGGCACTGTACTACTACAACTAGTACTAAAAATAATAATAATAATAATAATAATAATAATAATAATAATAAGTAAAAAAATAAAGTAAAGTGATCCCACAATAGGCCCGGAGGCCCTTGGGGTAGTAGTAGGAGGTTAAGGCTCCCACTTTTTCTAGACAATCAGCACTTTATGTCAGCCGGGTTGTCAGCCCTGCGTGATGGCCGCCTTTACCCCCAGAACAAGCGTCTGGTACTCATTTCCGTTAGAGGCTGAGTCGACCCCAGGGCCATAGTGCCGCCAGAGGGTTTGGGTCAGTTTAAAAATCCTGACCCCAACGGCACTTGAACCCTCGATCCTCCGGCTTGTAGCTCAGTGCCTTAACCACTACGCTACGGCGTGCTCCAATAATAATAATAATAATATTATTAATAATAACACTGGGGAACAAAAAAATATTTTTTTCTTGGTGCCTGAAATTTTTCACCTGATTCTGGGTATTTCGGCACTGCTGATTCCAAAAATGTCATCCATTTTGTTGCAGCAGCTCTAGTTTGCAAGATATTGATGATACTGCTCTTATGTACCACCATTGTAAATCGATTGTTTGCATAATACTAATTGATTTAATCCAAGTTATATTCATGTTGTTGTTGCCGTTTGCATATGTAATTTTACTAATTTGACAATTGTTTATCCTTTTTCTAGACTGACATGGCTTCAACACGAAGAAAATGTGTGAATAATCCTGATGTGTTTTGTTTCATCTGTGGGGAGTACACATTCACTCAACAAAGAAAACCTATAACTGACTTTGTAAGAAGAGCTTATTTGGCCTATTTCAAAGTACAACTGGGAGATCAAGATAAGCCTTGGGCACCTCACATTGTATGTAAAACGTGCACAGAGCATCTACGACAATGGACAAATGGGAAACGGAAATGCTTGAAATTTGGGGAACCAATGATCTGGCGAGAACAAATTAACCATAGTGATGACTGCTATTTTTGTTCAGTCAATGTAAAGGGCATCAATAGCAAAAACCGGAATAGATGGGTATATCCCAATCTACGCTCCGCAAGACGCCCTGTTCCACATTCAGAGGAGATACCTGTTCCAATTTTTACCAGTCTTCCAGAGTCACCAGAAGAAGAGGATGATTCAACTGAAAGCTATTCTGAGGGAAATGACAGCGATTTCCCAGGACCTTCATCAGTTTCATCCGGTTTTAGTCAAGCGGAACTGAACGACCTCATAAGGGATCTAAGTCTTCCAAAGAAGTCATCTGAGTTGTTAGCTTCCAGGCTGGCAGAGAAACAATGTCTGTTACCGGGAACAAAGGTCACAGTCTATCGCAAAAGAGAAACAGACTTCCTGCCATTCTTCACAGTAGAAAATCAATTTGTTTTTTGTATGAATGTTGAAGGACTGTTAATGAAGCTGGGTGTAAGAAAATACACACCAAGTGAATGGCGGTTATTTATAGATAGCTCCAAACGCAGCCTAAAATGTGTTCTTTTGCATAATGGGAACATATACAGGTCAATCCCAATTGGTCACTCAGTTTCTATGCGTGAAAATCAACATACAATAGCTACAGTGCTAGAGAAGATCTCTTACCGTGATCACCAATGGGTAATGTGTGTCGATCTCAAGATGGTGAATTTTCTTCTAGGACAACAAGGTGGGTACACCAAATACCCATGCTTTATATGTTTATGGGACTCTAGAGCCAAAGATCAACATTGGGTGAGAAGGCATTGGCCTCTTAGAGAAAGCATGACCGTTGGAGAAAAAAACATCGTTGCAGAACCTTTGGTTGACAGAAACAACATCATCTTGCCACCACTGCATATTAAACTTGGTTTAATGAAACAGTTCATCAAGGCGTTGAATAGAGATGGAACATGTTTTGGCTACATATGTACAAAATTTCCTGCACTGAGTAAGGAAAAAATAAAAGCAGGTATATTGGATGGACCACAAATCCGCCAACTTATTAATGACCATCAATTTCAAGACTCAATGAATGATACTGAAGCAGCCGCATGGTCTTCGTTCTGTATGGTAGTGAAGAATTTCCTTGGAAACTATAAGTCTCCTAATAGTGATGAACTAGTGGAGAATATGCTCACTGCTTTTTGTGCACTAGGTTGTAACATGAGCATCAAATTACACTACCTACACAGTCATTTGGATCGATTTCCAGACAATCTTGGAGATGTAAGTGAGGAACAGGGTGAGCGTTTTCACCAGGAATTAAGTACAATGGAAGAAAGGTATCGTGGACGGTGGGATATACATATGATGGCGGACTACTGTTGGAGCATCCACCGAGAATGTCCAAGATCATTGCATCGGAGGAAATCACAGAAACGGGGATTCTGCGACCTGATGGAGGAAAATTAATGATTCTAACGAGACTAATGTGTAAATAAATTATGGTAGTTATATAGATACAGTTGTTTCATGAAAAAGAAAGTATTTGTTCTTTTGTATTTAATTGTATGCGAGTAATATAGTTGTATATGTGGACCAGTATTTTTGAACTGGTATATAATTTGAATAAACTCTATCTCAAAAACTAGAGCTGATAGGACGAAACTGAAATCATCTTTGGAATCAGTGACCCAAATATACCCATAAATAGGTGAAAACATTAAGGCACCAAAATCACTGTTCCCCAGTGTAATAATATTATTATTATTATTATTATTATTATTATTATTATATTTTTTTGCAAATGCCCCAGGTTGCCTTTCCACATTCCTGGTGTTCTCTCCTGGCATGACGTACTTGTAACCCACTTCTGAGATTGGGGCGCCTGGAAGGCGGGGCTACGTTGCCCCGATGATATGACGGGTCATGATGATGTTTATAGTGGTGCGCCAGGAGAGTCCCTAATCCTAAGCTTAATTTAAGATGAATATGAATGATGATGATTGCGATGACCATATGATTTCGGGGACCGTTTGGGCCTTAAAGTTTTCCTGACATTTGTCTTACAAGTGAGGAATAACCCCGATAAAAATCTCACCCAGAAAAACTCTCCCGCCCGGGGATCGAACCCGGGACCGCTGCGTGACAAGGCAGCACGATACCTCGAGACCACAGCGGTGGACTATTATTATTATTATTATTATTATTATTATTATTATTATTATTATTATTATTATTATTTTCTTGGAATTATATTTTATGTATGTATATTGTATATGTATACATAAAAGTCCGCGTTTGACCAAATTCAAATCGTTGAGGAAGGGGTTCGCGAGTCGAAAAGGTTGGGAATCGCTGCTGTAGAATAAACGGATAATTAAGTTGTAGTACAGCAATCGGCATTCGCGTATGAAATAAACTTTTATATATTCTTCTCGTATTCGAGATTAAGTATTTCCCCTGTAGGATATTAGTAGGCGAAAAAGCAAAATAAATCTGACACAAGGTACACATTGTGTGGGTTATTACATCATTTCTCTGTTTCTGTCGTGTTTATGTTCTGTGCCACCCGCTTACAGATGTGATATCTATGCCAGAAGCTACAAAACTTCTCTTCATAAACGTCCTTTATCTGCATCTCAATTTTTCATCTCTTCCCATTTCTTTCTTCAAGACTACGTGGTGAGAAAGTAAAAGGTATGAGGACTACAACTAAGAATATGGGCTACTGAAACCTGTTATCTATGACCATCAAATATGTTTTTAATTAACATATTATTATTGATCAATTTGACCAGACTATTTAACTCATGCCCCAAATGGGAGTCAATGACCAATCACGTTTCAATGATTTCTGTTTTACAACCGATCAGAGTCGTGTTTCACAAAATATTTATCAGTTATATTTACTATATTAAAGAAAGCTCCTCCTTTTTAATATTCTGAACAGGTCTGACCATTATTTTGCAGTGACTGACCCTGTAAGAAATACGGCTAGCAGATTCTATATATAGTGCATGGATGTCAACACATAGCGCTTGCAGGAGTTAATATAAAAACATTTGTAGCAATTGATTATACCACCAAAAAAAGAAACCACTGTTTGCACTTTCTTAAATGTATTTTTTCCCAGGTAATAATCCAGAAAAATATAATTGTCATATTTACATCATACGACATCAGAAATGAATTAATATACAGTTTGATCTGTTTTATTTTTTCTCCACTAGAGAGCATTCTTACAATATTGCGTTCCTTTGGCAATAAATACTATGATCTAGTTGCAGTGATAAACAAAATGAGCAGATGAAGCGTACCAATCGTTTCTCATTTGTTTTCAAACATCGCCGTTTACATTAAATATGTAAATATTTTAAAATAACTATAGTTAAATAATGATTTGTGAGTAAACAGCTTAATTTTATTCGTTAAATAGTCCTAACAAATTCCACTCTTAATTTCCAAATTCTCTAGATAAATTGGAAATCACTCGTGGCATTACTTATGATAATTTATTGTTTAGTATGTAACATTATTGTAATTTTTGTATTTTAATTTCATATGTTTCTCCTGGTGAGTGGAAGAGAAGGCAAAATGGGTGCTCTGTCTCTCCAAATACACGCCCTCACGACTTGTTTATGAACTCTCCAGAGAACCATTTTACATAGAAGAGTTGAGGCTAAAGTTCCTACTACCAGTGACACCAGCTTACCAGGACCTCCTGCAAGTGCTCTACGAAAAGAAACGCAAAATATGGGAAGAATTCTATATTACTGACGCCATGACAAACCGTGAATGGACTCAGGGAGGATATGAATTGCGCCACACAGTGACCAGACTCGCTATGCATGGATTTCACCACAAGCTGTGCAGCAACCAGAGCCCGGCCCAGACTGCGTGTTCAAGATGTGGCGAACAGTGTGAGAAATATCATGTGTTAAACTGTAGGATGTGATCACAATCGTTGCTGAAACTCTGCAGTGACTAAAAACAATCTTCTTTGCACGTTATGCGCATTTCTTATTTTATTATTAACTCCATCAGGCTAAGTAAATAAATAAATAAATAAATTAATTAATTAATTAATTAATTAATTAATTAATTACATAAAGAATTACACTGGTCAACATAATTTTTCTCTCATGAGTACCAGTAGTTGTACTTAATGCAGTTTCTTATCGTGTTTTCAAATATGTGTTCGGAATTTCTCCATCGCCCACAGTTTTTTTATTTCAATTTCAATTAATGGATTTAAATATTTTTTTTTTAATTTCTGCCTAACAAACATTAAAGGGATTACGTCAAAATCAAGTGGTGTACCCTGACTTGCAATCTGCAATGAGACCAGTTCCACACTGCGAAGAATTGCCCATACCAAAGCCTCCAGAACATGTGACATCAGATGAAGAGAGCTCAGATTCTGATGGAAGTAAGGAAGAAGAAGAAACAGATTTTGGTGATGCAACTTCTGAAAAAAAGCTGTTCATCTGAACCTCATTTATTGACTCAAGAATATCTTAAATATCTCATACGAGATTTAAAGTTATCCAAAAACCAGTCTGAAATGCTTGGTTCCCGGCTAAAAGCATGGAATCTCTCGGAAACCTTGCGTGATGGAGAAAACCAATATGATATTTGAATTCAGGAGAAAAGTACTATCAGAATCACATATGTTTCTTTCTGAGACAAAAAAGGTTTCTTTTTTGTTGCCCAGTGTTATCAGAAAACTTTAGTGAACACTCGTTGAGTTAGCGTAATATTTAATTTTTAATCTGAAAACCCAAGTTTTTATCGTGTGTTTTTCTTTTCTTTTTTCTTACATCAAGGACATTGCCATCATCTTCATCAGCAGCATCGATGATTAGACATTAAGATCTGTACCGATCTCACGTTCGAATTGGTCCGTCCATCTTTCAGATGGGTCTTCAGAAGTGTGCACAATATCTTCAATTCCTTATATTCGACCATTCTGAAAGGATAATTACTTGCAAAAACGAATCTAGCAATTTGTTTATGAAGTATTTTTTCTTTCTCCCTCAGAAGATTTTGTAACAAATTTATCATAAGTAATGCCACGAGTGATTTCCAAATTATCGATAAATTGGAAATCAAGAGTGGCATTTGTTAAGACTATTTAACGAATAGAATTATCCTGTTTACTCACAAATCATTATTTAACTATATTTATTTTAAAATATTTATATATTTAATGTAAACGGCGATGTTTGAAAACAAATGAGAAACGATTGGTACGCTTCATTTCCTTCCTTTGTTCATCACTGCAACCAGATCATATTATTTATTACCAAAGGATCGCAATATTGTAAGAATGCACCCTAGTGGAGAAATTTATAACCAACTTATAGGTATTAATTAATTTGATGTCCTATGATGTAAATATGGCAATTATATTTTTCTGTAACGTCATTTCCTGGAAAATAATTCGTATAAGTAAGTGCAAACAGTGGTATATTTTTTTTGTGGTATAATCAATTGTTACAAATGTTTTTATATTATCTCTCGTATGCGCAACGTGTTGACATTCATGCACTATATATACAATCTGGTAGCCGTATTTCTTACAGAGTCAGTCACTGCAAAATAATGGTATGACCTATTCAGAATGTTAAAAAGGGGGTGCGTTCTTTATTATGATAAACTTTAGTTGGTAAATTTTAGGCGAAACACGACTGTGATTGGTTGTAAATAAAAAATCATTGAAATGTGATTGGTCATTGACTCCCATTTGGGGTATGAGTTAAATAGTCCATCGTTAATTTTCTTTTAGTGGTGTATTGGACTGTTCCTGAATCCGAATATATATATTACCTGGAGAGAATAAATAAACTGAGTAAAATTCATAAACAATCCTGGATAATTTTTAATACCTGGAGGTTCCATTTCATAATGAACCCATATTATTAAAGAAATTCTTAAAATAATAAAATGTTATTGTTTACCTGTACTGCCTGCAGATGTTATGGAATGCTCACATCATTACATAGCATTTCTTCATTCTCATTTTCTGGGTCTATTATTTTTATTTCCTTCAAACATTTGCATGCTTCCATGGTGCGACAGGCCTAGAAGGCCCTTGGCCTAACATCCGGCTGCTGGCCTCACATCCACATGGGTAATCCTCCCTTAAAATAAGAGTCCATGTTTCGCAACCATATAATATAACTGGTAGAATAATAGTTTTATATATTTTCAGTTTAACGCTTTTTGAAAGGAGTTGGGACATCAAAAGTCTCTGCAATGCATAATAGCACGCATTTACAGAATTGAGCCTATGTTTCATTTATTGTGTTATAATAACACAATTCATTAATTTGTTAACATGTCTGAAGAAGGTACAGTGTACCGAAACAGCTGTAACTAAATTATATCTTAATAAATATGAAAATCAAATAAAACTGTAAGTTTTATTTTCATTTAATTAAATATAAACATTCTGTCTATGGATGCTCTATGTAGTATTTGCACAACAATAGACATACAACAATAGACATACACAACCAATTTGTGTACCGGTACACTAAAATTCTGTAGATATACGAGGATGGATATAAAATATAAACCGGAATTTGTATCTGGAGGCTCTGGTAGCGAACTGCAAAGCTTGCAGTTAGAGGGGAAGTTGGTGGGGGTGTCTGGAGTAGGGATCTTGATGTGTCGCACTCCGAAAAGCGGCCGCTTGCTTCAGTACGCCATGAGCGAGCAAGAGGTACACACGTCTGTTGCGCAACGCATTATTATTGAGTTTTTGGTGAAAGAAGGCACTAAACCTTCTGAAATTTTGAGAAAGCTCCATGCGCAGTTCGAGGAAGCAACTCTTTCGAAGACGCAGGTGTATGATTGGCGCAAAAAAAAATAGCGGGCCGGGATTCAGTGGAAAATGAGCCCTACGAAAGACGGCAACGAACAAGCATCACTGCAGACAATGTTCGTGCTGTACGGGACCTTATTGAGGAGGAACGGCGTGTAACAATTTCTGAAATTGCTTCACACGTTGGAATAAGCTTCGGAAGTGTTCAAGCCATCATCAGGGATGAACTCAAATTCCAAAAATTGTCTGCCAGGTGGGTTCCTCGGCTCCTCAGCCAGGAACAAAAAAAATTGACGAAAAACTGACGAAAATGCATTGGACACCTCTGGAACATCCTCCTTACAGTCCAGATTTGTCACCCTGTGACCACCATTTTTTGGGCCACTGAAATAAGACCTGGGATGAAGGCGGATTGGTGACATGCAGCGGTAGAGGAGTTCGTGCGCAACTGGCTGACTACACGTCATTCCTCATTCTTCAAGGACGGCATCAAAAAGTTGCCAACTCGATGGCAAAAGTGTGTTGGAAATGCAGGAGACTATGTAGAAAAATTTGTATTTTTTTGTTAATTCAATAAAATTTTAAACAATAATTCCGGTTTATATTTGATTCACCCTCGTATAATAGGACCAAAATTACTCAAACGTCTCAAAATGAAGTTGAACAGCCTTGTGATGCAACAATGTGAAAATTCGATATTGTCACATTTTGTGAGGCAATAAAAACAATCTTAAACAAATGCTGCACAGAATAGAGACATGATGGGTGGCAGATATCCTGATTCGCAGCTGTTCGTCCATGAAGGGAACTATAATGCGTTTATTAGCAGATCACGAGAGAGTGTGTGTGTGTGAGAGAGAAAGAACAAGAGAGAGAGAGAGAGAGAAAGACGAAAATATTGTAACAATGGAAATAATGAAGATTTTATTTTATTAAAACAAAAAAAAAGCTTTCATATTTGAAGGGTATTGACAATCTGTTAAAAGAGAAACTTCCTTCGTCTGATCTCTGAATAATTCTATCATTTTGTAAGCTTAAAATGAAATACATTCCTCGGAAAAAAAAATATTCATTCGAACATAAAGTGATTTTAATTTTTGATAAAAACTTATTAACATTTAGAAATGAATTGAATTTTTCCTTACGTATATTAATATGAAATTCTAGTCTTTATAAAATACAGTATAAATTCCTTTGAAAACATATTTCTTTAAGGTATAGCTATTCGCATTAATAGGTAATATAAAATGCGTATTAATAAGTGAAATACATATACAGGGGTAACAGGACCTCACCGACTAAATGATAGGGATGGTAGGCCATGCAGAAAGGATGATTTTTTGTGAAGAAACATATAGTCGCAAACACGTCATTTATGAATTTATGCGCAGATGAAGGCTTTCACCCGCAAGGGTCGGAATTGAATACAAACTATTGTACAAGTATCATTTTATTGACTATTTAACTCATGCCACAAATGCTTGTCAATGACCAATCACGTTTCAATGACTGTTGTTTTACAACCAATGACAGTCGTGTTTCACCTCACTCTTTATCGATTTCTCTTTATCAGCTCCTGCTTTTGTGATAAAGAAAGCTCCTCCTTTTTTAATGTTCTGAACAGGTCAAAGCATTATGTTTCTCCAACAAATACATTGAATATAGCAAATAATGAAAAGATTCCTTGATTTTACTGAGTTGTTTACTAAAAAAATTAATGAATAACCCGTAATGTTGATTATGATATATAGTTTGATGTGTTTCATTATTTCTCCACTTGGGTGCACTCTTACAATATTGCGATCTTATTTGGCAATAAATAACATGATCAAGCAGCAGTGAATGAACATGACCTCACATTTCTGATTTGTTTTCAAACATCGCCGTTTACATTAAATATATAAATATTTTAAAATAACTATCGTTAAAAAATGATTTATGAGCAAGCAGCTTAATTTTATTCGTTAAATAGTCCTAACAATTGCCACTCTTGATTTCCAAATTCTCATAAGTAATGCCACGAGTGATTTCAAAATTATCGATAAATTCACGACTGACGAAGTGAGGAGTGAATTTATCAAGAGAATTTGGAAATCAAGAGTGGCATTTGTTAGGACTATTTAACGAATAAAATTAAGCTGTTTTACTCACAAATCATTATTTAACTATAGTTATTTTAAAATATGTATATATTTAATGTAAACGGCGATGTTTCAAAACAAATGAGAAAGGATAGGTACGCTTCATCAGCTTCTTTTGTTTATCACTGCAACCAGATCATACTATTTATTGCCAAAGGAACGCAATATTGTAAGAATGCTCTCAAGTGGAGAAAAATGAAACACATCAAACTGTATATTAATTCATTTCTGATGTCGTATGATGAAAATATGACAATTCTATTTTTCTGGATTATTACGTGGGAAAAAATACATTTAAGAAAGTGCAAACAGTGGTTTCTTTTTTTTGTGGTATAATAAATTGCTACAAATGTTTTTATTATAACTATTTCTTATAGGCTCAGTCACTGCAAAATAATGGTCAGACCTGTTCAGAATATTTAAAAGGAGGAGCTTTCTTTAATATGGTAAATATAACACTGATAAATATTTCGTGAAACACGACTGTGATTGGTTGTAAAACAGAAATCATTGAAACCTGATTGGTCATTGACTCCCATTTGGGGCATGAGTTAAATAGTCTAGATAAATTTACTCCTCACTTCGTGAGTCGTGAATTTATGGATAATTTGGAAATCACTCGTGGCATTACTTATGAAAAAGACATGTTTCTACAATAAGTGTTCAAACAATAAGTGTTTTGACGACGTCAAAAAGAATCCTGCCATGCTCGACCGTGCTGACCGACCATTGCTGCGACGTTATCAAACATGTACATGAATCGAAGGGTTCAATAGAGCCAGTGAGTTAGTTAGGCTCCTACATAGCTTTCCTCCCAAGGTTCATTTCATCTGGTTGTTAAAGATGAATTCAAAACGTGTTGCATTATATGGTATTATTGTGTAAACACAGGTATTGCTGTCATTTTAACATCTCAAAATTTTACAGGAGGAAGGTTTTTCTTCTCAACGTCCTCACAGAATCTTTACCCTTTTAGAAGGAGTTCATCGATATAATAGATCAGTTTCTTCATCAACAACATCCTATGAAAGGAGAAACAAAAAGACACGCAGTTTTAATGACTATTTAATTCATGTCCCAAATTGGAGTCAATGACCAAGCACGTTTCAATGAATTTTGTTTTAGAACCAATCACAGTCGTGTTTCATCTCGATAATTATCGACTTTTGTTTACCAAAATAAATAAAGCTCCTCCTTTTTAATATTCTGAATAGGTCAAAGCATTATTTTGCAGTGACTGACTCTCTAACAAATACGTTGAATATAGCAAATAAAGAACAGATTCCTTCGATCTACACATATGATAATTGTGTGTTCAGTAATTGTGTTTTTAAATACTGATTTTACTGAGTTGTTTCCCAAAAAAGTGAATTAATACCCTATAACATTGGTCATAATATACAGTTTGATGAGTTTCATTTTTCTCCACTAGGGTGCATTCTTACAATATTGCGATCCTATTTGGCAATAAATAGTATGATCAAGTTGCAGTGATGAACAAATGAAACGTAACCAAACATTTCTCATTTGTTTTCTAACATCGCCGTTTACCTTAAATATATAAATATATTAAAATAACTATATTTAAATAATGATTTGTGAGTAAACAGCTTAAATTTATTCGTTAAATAGTCCTAACAAATGTCACTATTGATTTCCAAATCTTCTAGATAAATTAGAAATCACTCCTAACATTACTTATGACAAATAATGAGTCAAGTGTTAAGAGATTACCGGCAATTGAAAAAAAAAATCTTGTTTGAGACATTTTTCCAAACTTTTCCTCGATTTTGTTATTAGTGTAATTTGTGTCGAAATATAATAATAATAATAATAATAATAACAATAATAATAATAATAGCTTTATTTTACCTGGTAGAGTTAAGGCCTTAAGGTCTTGTCTGCCACTCAACCAGGTTTTAAAAAACGTCCTATTTCCTAGGAAGAGATGGAAGGAATCTTTGTGAATTCGGAACAAGAAAATCGCCAAAACCTTCAAGTGAAAAAGAAGAAGAAGAATATACTTATTTACCTACTTGGTATTCTATTGTAGACATGATTTTTAACCCTTAAATTGGCAAAAGACAAATGTCTTGTGCCGGTTATTTGAATGTGGCGGACCGCATTGAAAACGGATTTTTTATAACTGTTATTATTAGGTATTCTGTATAATTAGGCACACATTTAAGTGGTTTCTTTTCGTTCGTTTTCTTCTGATTTATTTAAAATATTAAATTAATTAAACCAACTGGTGTATCCAAAAGGATACATAACGAATTTAAGGGTTAACTAAGTCATGAACGTCGAAATTCAAAGCTGGGAATAAAAGGGCCAACCTGGACTGACATTGAAAAATACTACGAGTATTAAGCTACATAACCTCTTGGGTTAATAATACATTTATTAGTAAATTTAAATTGTTCTATTACCTTTAAAAGTTGTGTGAGGCTATCGAGTGGAGATAGACATAATATACTTGTCCCTGTTAGCAAAGCCCGGATAATTGCAACATTACACGGAAGGGCGAAACGCCACGGGTGATAGGTAGGAAAATGTATTGCAGCGCGAGAGTATCACATTGCTAGTCAATTCACGATTCCCCTAGGTGCTGATTCCCGTCACGTTATCAGAATGGTCAAAATAATATGATGCCTCATGTGTATCCAGATTCAACACAATCTGCTTGCTGACTCCAGCCACGAACACTGTGCGTGACGTCTCCTTGCATCCATCAACAAAACATCATACTTCTCAATATTTATATGTTTTTATTGAATGAAAATATAGCAAACTCGGCTAATTTCGTGATTCTAAGTTTTCGATTATTATAACTTAATATAAAATCCATTTCCGTTGCCAAAAGACACTTATTTGTTTTTGTTGTTAATGGAACATATTAAGTGAAAAAGGAATTCCACTACACTTGATAGCAGTAATTAAGAAAATGTACACGAAAACAAAAATAAAAATAAATCAAAGGGAACCAATACATATAACAGGAGGAGTTAGGCAAGGTTGTCCACTATCAACCACGCTTTTTAACATTTATTTCGACGACATGACAAGATCATGGAAGCAAATGACGACTGGGGGAATTACCTTAGGAAATATAGTAATAAAAACAGTAGCCTTTAATAATAATAATAATAATAATACTTTATTTATTCTGGCAGAGTTAAGGCCATAAGGCCCTCTCTTCCACTCAACCAGCACAAATACAAATAAATATTCGACAAATATAGATATACACTGTACTAATTATAAACAGTTAAAGATACAATAAATGTAGCAATGTAAATGTCATGTACAAACAACATTTCATAGGGTAATAACAATAATGATACGATAATAATAATAGTAATAATAATAATAATATAAATATGATACATTATACGGGAAACACCAATTAATATATATATATATATATATATATATATATATATATATATATATATATATATCTTACACTGGATAATAATGAAGTCGAGTTTAGAGCAAATATAAATTTAGATTTCTTTTAAAAGATGCCAATGTCCGGCAGCCCCTTATTTCTTGTGGTAGGGAATTCCAGTTGCGAGAAGTGGAGATGGTATATGACATGGAGTGATGTGATGTCCTATGTTGCGGTATATTAAGTAAGAGACTATGTTGTGATCTTGTGTTTAAGTTATGGTTTGAGGATAGATACTGGAAACGGGATGATAAATAATTGGGAATCGAGGTATGTAGGATCTTAAATAGGAGAATTAGACAGTGCGATTTTCTTCTCTCTTTTAGATGTAGCCATGACAATTCGTGGAATAATGGAGAAATGTGATCGTATTTTCGAACATTAAATATGAATCTGATACACATATTATGGACACGCTGCAGTTTGTCCGACAATCCGTCACTTATGTCAGTTAGTAGAACGTCACAGTAGTCAAAATGCGGCATCACTAAAGTTTGCAGATGAACAGATTTTAATAGCAAAAACAGAGGACGAACTACAAAGAATGCTATATAAACTAAATGAAATATCAAAAAAATACAACATGGAATTATCCTCACAAAAATAAAAAACAATGGCCTTTAAGGGCGCTCATTCAGTTCGGACAAAGATAATATTAGAAAATAAACCAACAGAACAAGTAGTAAGATATAACTTCCTAGGTTGCGAAATATCATGCACAGCGGAAACATATATAAATAACAAACTAAATAAGTTTAATTATATAACAGGAACACTAAAAAGAACTTTGAAAAATAAAGCCAGGAAAGACTCTATAATGAAATTATACAAGACATGGCAGTGCCTATTATTACTTATGGATCCGAGACATGGACAGTGACAACACAACAATCGGCCAGAATACAAGCTGCTGAAATGAGATTCCTCAGACTAATAGCAGAATATCAAAGAACAGACAGAAAGCATAACACAGAAATAAGACAATAACTAAAAGTAGAGGAATTAAACACAACAATAGAAAAATACAGAACAAACTGGAAAGAACACTTGGCAAGGATGACTGAGAATAGAATACCAAAAGCAGCATACAACTATTCACCACGAGGAAGAAGAAGTTTAGGAAGACCAAAGAAAAGATGGAAAGAGCGGTAATTTGGAGGCGGAAGAGGCTAGTAAATAAGCCTAAACCGTGAAGAAGAAGAAGAAGAAGGAGTTGTTAATGGCCAAATTTCTGCTCCAAAAAATAATGATGCTATAAACAATTGAAGGGTTGTAAGGGATAGTGACGTGTATATAACCTCTCCTACCCAAATCTCATTCTCACCTTCTCGTGGTGCAACCCGTTTTCACAAACGAGGCTCTGAGGACCGAGTCACGGCGGTATAACATTGGATACTGAGTAAATGCGGTATCCTAACGTCTGTCCGGAGACTAAAAGGTAGCAGCCCTACCACTGGACTACTTAGCGTCGGGCCAGTAACCCGTCCTAAGGAACTTCAACACTACTTTCAAGTCTCAACATGAAAAAATCCAAAAGGAATTGAAATATGACCACCCACAGCAAAGAAACCAGGACTCAAAAGACTTCTGGATGGCGTTTCTCTTGAGGCCGAAACAGGTCAACAAATGACCTAAATTCGTGAATATACTACGATGATGATGATGGTGATGATGATGATGATGATAAACAATTGTATGATATATATATATATATATATATTCATTTTATTTTTATTGCTTATATTTTTATCCCACAATATTCCATTGAGGCAAGCAATTGCAATTGGATTTTATACGAAGGGCAGCAAGAATTTTAAGAAGAGAAAAAATTTAGGAACTCAGTTATAAGAGAGAAAATTAAGATTGAAGACACTATTTTAGATTATATTAAAACTCAGCAATTAAGATGGTACGGACATGTCCAGCGAATGGAAGAGAATCGGCTACCAAAATCTGTTTTGGAATGGAAACCTGAAGGAAGATGAGGCAGAGAAAGACCTAAATCCTCCCGGAGTCAGGGAATATATTTATACATGAAGGAGAAACATCTACAAATCGGAGATTGGATGGACCGACAAAACTGGCTATTGGAAATCGGACAATGTCAAAGACATTAATCAACCGATGATCTATCTATCTATACCTTAATATTATAAAAATTTATGCAAATTTTGAGGAGTACACAGTTAAAATTTTACAAAATTATGGCAGTGCCTGTCTTAACATATGAAAGTGAAAATTGGACTCTTAACCGTTCAGACAGAAGAAAAATAGAAATTGCAGAAATGAAGTTCTTACGTTCAGTAGCAGGTGTGACAATTTTGGACAGAAAAATAAATGAAGATATTAGAAAAGACTTAAATATTTTTTTAACAAATAGAATTGACAACATGAGAAACAACTGGTATCAACATGTTAAAACAATGCCTACAGATAGAATCCCCCAGCTGTTACTAAAGTATAAACCAATAGGACATAGAAAGTTGGATGCCCATTGACTAGATGGGAAGATTCATTAAATCCCACTTGATGTGAAAACAGATCAAAAGGCCTAACTTCATGAAGTACAAAAAGAAGATTATAAAATATCTGGTTAGAATCTTAGGAATATTACAGTTAAGAATAGATAATGAAATACCGGTATATAGGCCTATACTGAATTGTCGAATATAGGCTATATTTTATCTCATTACCAATATGGCATAAATAATTACATATCTATGATGATCCTGAAGCAGATTTTCGAGCTGTAGACCGTGGTCGTGAGTCTTGTGGTTCCCCGACGTTTCGCCAGAGACTGCGTCTGGCATCCTCAAGGGTTGTCTTGACACTCAGTCTCAACCTTGAGGTTGAGAAGACAACCCTTGAGGATGCCAGCCGCAGTCTCTGGCGAAAAGTCGGGGAACTACAGGCCTCACGACCACGGTCTACAGCCCGAAAATCTTCTTCAAGATCATCATAGCAACTCCGGCCGTGAAAGTCTACGACAATAAATTACATATCTATTTCTTCTGGAGGTTTGAATAACTTTGGTAATTTCATGATAGTCTTCTTCTTCTTCACTTCCTAGTTTAGGCAAGAGTTGCCTGTTCCGTCTTCACTAATAGATCTAAGACCATCTCTTCAGAGGACGTCTGACATCTCTTCTTCCTCTTGGAAAATAATGGAAGATTTTATTTGGTAATACAGAAAGTATCATCTTAGGAGGTGACTTAAACGCCAGAGTTGGTAATCTCCCAATCTCTGGAATAGTAGGTTTGTTTGGAGAAGATGTAATAAATAGAAACAGGGAAGAACTTCGACAATTTGCTACCTATAATAAACTAAGAATCACGAATACTTTCTATAGGAAAAAGGACATACACAAGTATATATGGTGCGCTAAAAATCAAAGATCTTTAATAGATTACATAATGATGCAGGAATCAAATAGGCCTACATGATGTAAGAGTATACAGAGGATGTGACATATATACAGACCACTGTCTATTGGTAGCCACGATACTTATAATAGCCAAATGGAAAAACCCAAAAACTCATTTCATGATAGTATTAGGATAAATTCGTGACGAAGTTTTAATCATTCTCCATGCTACATCCAAAGCATTTGAAATCCGATTTATAAATATGAAACACTTGACATTTTTTAAGAAATCACACATCATATTTACGACATAGTATCCACGGTTCACAATTAGTGTCGAGGAATATATACTGAAAAATGTTCTTCAAACACGGACAAGTATTAAACCTAACAACTGCTAACATGAATGAATACACTTCCTCTACAATTTAACATAAAATACACCCAAGGAGCGTTGTTATCACAAATATGAAAACACAGCAAGAAAGTAGACTTTCTGTCATCTACTGAGATAGAAAATTAATTTGTTTTTCTTGCCAGTATAACTTCGTTACAAAATAAAGACAAAACCACGAAATTATCCGTGAGGAAGTGGCTGAATTCAAGTATCTAGGAACAACAATCACAAACAGGAATGAGATGCACAAAGAAATTAAACATAGGCTCAATTCAGGAAATGCGTGCTATTAAGCATTGCAGAGACTCTTGACGTCCCAACTCCTTTCAAAAAGCGTTAAAATGAAAATATATAAAACTGTTTTTCTACCAGTTATATTATATGGGTGCGAAACTTGGAATCTAACTTTAAGGGAGTAAAGGAGATTACAAGTATTTGAGAATAAAGTTCTTAGGAAAATTTTTGGACCGAAGAGAGATGAACAGACAGGTGAATGGAGATGACTGCATAACAGTGAAGTACATGATTTTTATAGAAAGCCAGATATAATAAGAACAATCAAATGTCGTAGACTGCGATGGGCAGGACATGTGGCACGAATGGGGAATGAAAGACTTGCATGGAAGCTTCTTATAGGAAAACCAGAAGGAAAACGTCCAGTTGGTAGACCAAGAATGAGGTGGGAGAATAACATTAATTATGATTCGAGGGAAATAGATTACACACGGGATGATTGGAAAACATTAGCACCGGATAGGGATGTATGGAGAGCTTATGTACGCGCGGCCATGAACCTACGAGTTCGATAGAGCCAGTGAGTTAGTTAGTTTATTATTAATTATAATTATCTTACATTATTATTATTATTATTATTATTATTATTATTATTATTATTATTATTATTATTATTATTATTATTATTATTATTATTATTATTATTGCCATATTAATAAATAATTGAATGACGTTGTTAGTGACATTTGGTGTTTAATTAAAACAGCGTAATTTAGGAGTCCGGGTACCAGGTAAAGACATAAAATAACATCAGTTCCCTGGAGTTTATGACTTCCCCAAGGCCCCCGGAAATTAGACTGGAAAACATGGACATCTGGACATTTAGCGTGTAGCACACAAGGATAGGGAAAACATAACCCTCCGGTGGTTTCAATTCTATTCACGTGTTTTTACTGAGCTAACATCTGCCTCTCGAAATTCAGTCATTTGTTTGTGTGGGAGATCAATATGGAAATAACAATATCTCCAATTCAAAACAAATTTTCTAACCATTCACCACGCGCTCGCAAAATGGAGTTATTTAATAGCACGGAAATATTTTACTTATTATATCAAAAGGAGGAATTTTAAATAAACATCTGAAATTTCGTTTCATTCTTAGTTGGAATATGAAAGCTGGATTTACGTACATTACATGGAACGTCAAATTTCACGGACCGGACTGATAAAGTTTCGTGAATTCTGCTATTGCTTCACGCTATACATACAGTACCTACTATTTTTCTTGACTATTTAACTCATGCCCCAAATGGGAGTCAACGACCAATCACGTTTCAATGATTTCTGTTTTACAACCAATCAGAGTCGTGTTTCACGAAATATTTATCAGTGTTATAATTACCATCTTAAAGAAGGCTCCTCCTTTTTAATATTCTGAACAGGTCTGGCATTATTTTGCAGTGATTGAGTCCACGAGAAATACGGCTACCAGACTGTATATATAGTGCATGAATGTCAATACATGCCGCATGCGGGAGTTGATATAAAAACATTTGTAGCAATTGATTATACCACCAAAAAAAGAAACCACTGTTTGCACTTTCTTAAATGTATTTTTTCCCAGGTAACAATCCACAAAAATATAATTGTCATATTTACATCATACGACATCAGAAATGAATTAATATACAGTTTGATGTGTTTCATTTTTTCTCCACTAGAGAGCATTCTTACAATATTGCGTTTCTTTAGCAATAAATAGTATGATCTGGTTACAGTGATAAACAAAAGAAGCAGATGAAGCGTACCTATCGTTTCTCATTTGTTTTCAAACATCGCCGTTTACATTAAATATATAAATATTTTAAAATAACTATAGTTGAATAATGATATGTGAGTAAACAACTTAATTTTATTCGTTAAATAGTCCTAACAAACGCCACTCTTGATTTCCAAATTCTTCAGATAAATTCACTCCTCACTTCGTGAGTCGTGAATTTATCAATAATTTGGAAATCACTCGTGGCATTACTTATGATAATCCTTAAAAACTTTATTTTCGAATTCTACTAATCTTTCAATCTCCCTTCAAATGAAGGACCGTAATTCGCAATTCCCTTAGGGAAGTTGGGATGACAAGAATCCTTTTAATGCATAAAAAATGCGTTTACAGAGTTCAGACTATAATTCTTTTTTTCAGCACTTCATTTCTGTCTATAATTACACTGAGCAACAAAAAATAAACTTTTTTTGTTTCAGAAAGAAAAATGTGTGATTCTGATAGTATTTTTTCTCCTGAATTCAAATATGATATCGGTTTTTCTCCATCACTCAAGGTTTCCGAGAGACAGGAATTTATAATTTCAAACACTTTAATATTTTCTACATTCGTAACTACACGCCTAGAAATGACGATTTTCTGCTATATTTAGCCTGTGGAGCATCCCTTTTGATTGTCCAACAATAATCGGCCAGCATATTAGAATTCCATTTCCCTTGATATCACTTTTCCATAGCTGAAATCTCCCGAGTTAGCCCCTTTGGTTTTATTTTACAATGGACAAATGGACGAAAAAAAGTTTATTAAAAACTAATTATTTAAATCCATTAATTGAAATTGAAATAAAAAAATGTGTGCGATGGAGAAATTCCGAATATATATTTAAAACACGATAAATAACTGCATTAAGTACAACTATTGGTACTCATGAGACAAAAATCTGTTGACCAGTGTCAGTGTTCCTACATATTTTTTTAAGTTTTCCACTTCTTTCCCTTATGTGTTATTACATGTCTATTTGTATGTTATAATGTACTTTAAGGTGTGACCACATATTTAGTACTATGGAGAATAAAAAAACACTGAAGTAGCAATATGCTGAGAGGATAATAATAATAATAATAATAATAATAATAATAATAATAATAATAATAATAATAATAAGTAGAAGAAGAAGAAATTCGATCGGCAAGAATATCAAAATTAGAGAAAATAAAAAATAATACAATACCGGTAAGACAAATTATGAATGCAGGAAAGGATATTGTACAAGAGATTGAAGAAATCCAACTAAGATGGTATGAACATATAATGAGAAGAAGGGACACAGAAACAAACAAAGAAGTATTAAATTGAATACCGCCTGGAAAAGGGAAACGTGGTAGACGAAAGCCAACGTAGATACAGGGAATTCAAGACAACATGAAGAAGAGAAATATGATAGAAGCAGACATGTAAGACCGGGAAGTATGGAAAAAAAATTGTATATTTTGGTTGAGGATAGCTGTGTAAATTACAGACACAATCCTGAATAAAACGATAAAAAATAAGAACTTTTAATTATCAATTTTAATATAAAATAATGTTGCATGCAGACATGCAATATTGTAACTCATATGGAAAAGATTTAACAATTTAAAAATGTATACAAGATTTCATATAGTGAAAAGTATTTTACGGTTAAACAAGGAATAAACTGTTAACAAGACAAGCCGTCTGATATGGGAAGGAAGGATGGAATTTCATTCTTTTCCAGAAGAGAAGTTTATGTGCAATCACTATTGTGGTCGACGTTTTATGGCAGTATAGGAATTTGTACAACTCGATATAAATTTTACAGTAAAATTCCATCTTGTTGCTTATAAAAATATATCAGTCATATACCACTTCTCTTGTTTCCTTCATCACATTTTTTTATTTCTTGTCAAAGATCAATCACTTTTCGTTGCACTCTTATTAAATTCAATGCCTATTTTTAACAATGAATTCAAATACAATAATCAATAATTACAAATAGGAATGAGATGCACAAAGAAATTAAACATAGGCTCAAATCTGGAAATGCGTGCTACTATGCATTACAGAGACATTTGATGTCCGATAATATGATTGGTGAAGCATTATTCTGAAGCGTCAGGAGGACCCTTAATCTAAATTTTAACTTAAATTCCCTTTAAGGATAAATTCCTATGGTTTGACCGATAATCGATCCCTGGACATCATGAACTGAAGTTAGTCAGAAACGCAAATCACTAGCCCACGAAGCTGGTCATTTGAAGCATTATCTATCTATCTATCTATCTATCTACCTCCATGGCATTATGGTCCATGTAGGGCCAGAGCTAGCTGTACCATTGAAGTCCATTCTATTCTATCTTGCATCCTTCTCCAACATTCTCTTATTCACAACTCTCTTATATCCTCCTCTATGTTCTCCAACCATTTTTTTTCTCGGTCCTTCCCACGTATCCTTATTCTACCTGATTTCCCTTTGCTTATTTTTTTGTAGTATGGATCCCTCCTCACTTCTTTCTACATATCCCGCCCATCTAAGTCTTGTATTTTTAATTGTTCCAATAATTTGGAAATGATGAAGTTTTTCCCTCAATGTGTGAAGTTATTTTTCTTCTTCTTCCTTCCAAGTATTAGGCCACTGCCTGTTTCGATCCTGTAGAAAAGTTTTCCTCTAGCGTTTCATAGGACGGCCCAGAGTTCTTCGTCCTCTTGGTATATAATTATAAACAGCTTTGGGGATCCGATTTGAACTCATTCATTCAAGATGGTGTTTCCAATATAGTTGGTACTGTTTAATATATTCCAAAATTGGCATAATCCTCAATTATTTTAAGATATCGGTGTTCCTTTTCCTATCCCATCTGGTGTAACCCGCTGTTCTGCGCATGAATCTCATTTCACAAGCCGTTATTCTGCTTTCATGTTGTCTTTTTAGTGTCCATGCTTTATCTACCACAGGTCAACACTGGTCTATCCATAGTATTATATAAACGTAATCTGGTGTTTTTTTGTACAAGGGATGGTTTCATAACTTGTTATTAGCGATTTTTAAAAACCATAATTATTATAAACATTTTATGAAATTCATAACACGCATTCATAACAATGTGTAGTATTTTTTTTCTAAGACACTGATAGACTATTTATGTAATTCATAGCACTCATTGAAAACTGTAAGTTAATATTTCTGTTTTATAATATATAGTATAATACAGAGCTATTCACAAAGAAGGAACAGATTTCAAATATTTATTTCTTCCAAGCTACAGAAAATAGGAACAGAATTCCAACGTTCCTGGAAAGAGAAAAGTTTGAAGTTGCGGTCACAGCCGCAATACTGGTACTTCTGTAAAGTATATACATAAGTGCATATCGGATGGATGAATATGATAGATGGATTATGCACGATAGAAAGTAACGTGCTCCCCGTGAGAAGATATTAGATCTCCCCAGTTACAGCATCTAACCTCATGTGATTTTTATCTCTGGGGTCCCCCATATGCCTGACACTCTTGGAAAAATCAGCCTGACAGGTCGAATTGTTTTAAGCTGTGAATTCCTTTGAATAAATAGCATGAGACCAGCTGATTCATGTGGTGGCAAGAAATGATCCACCGATTGTTGATTTTATTGTCGTTATAACACATGGTGCTCATATTGAATCCATAAACATAGTAAAAATTTGAAAACTTTTCGCTTTTCAGGAATGTTGGAATGGATGTGGTTAGCATATTTTTGGTAGTGTGGGAAGTAGAATAAATGTTTGAAGTCTATTCCTTCTTTCTGAATAGCCCTGTATGTTAAGGTAAGCTACAACTCTAACATGATTTTGTTGGTGAAATAGGATTTCAGAACTATGTGGAGATTCAATAATATTAATAATAATAAGAATTCATTCATAGTGTTCTGCTCAAGCGCAGGTCTTCCACTGCCAAGCCTCAGCAGTTTCCACTAGGGTTCAGTAACTCAGCTTGCCTTTTTTTATATCCGAATACGAAAAACCCTTCTTTTAATATGTGTTCTATCATCTGCTGTCTTTTTCTTGCCTCTAACTTACTTTCCGTGGACGATTCCATCCAGGACATCCGGCCAGCAGGCGGTGTTTCCTCTTAGCCCAGTGGCCAATCCAATTTATTTTTCCTCTTCTTTATGAGTTCCAGCATTGTTCTCCTTTCACCCACTCTGTCTAGCACATCATTATTCTTACCACGTTCTGTCCATTTTTATACATTCCATTCTTCTCCATATCCACTTCTCAAAAGCTTCCAGTCGCTTTTCCTCATTCCGTCGTAATGTCCAAGTCTATTCACTATACAATGCTACACTCCACACAAAGCACTTCACTAGTCTCTTCCGTAACTCTTTTGCCAAAGGTCCGCAGAAAATGCTTCTCTTCTTGTTGAAATCTTATTTTGCCATTGCTATCCTCTGCTTTACTTCTTGACCTCAGTTCATGTTACTACTGATAGTACAAGCCAAGTATTTGAAGCTCTCCACTTGCTCAATGGCCTCATCTTTAATCCTCATGTTTATCTTCCTTTGGTTTCTTTCCTATAATCATGGCCTTCGTCTTATTTATATTTATCATCAAATCATAATCTTAGCACTTATCATTTAGCTCCATCAGCATAATAATAATAATAATAATAATAATAATAATAATAATAATAATAATAATAATAATAATAATAATCTTCTTCTTCTTCCTTCCAAGTATTAGGCCAAGACCTGTCACGATCCTATAGACAATTTTCCCTCCAGCGTTTCATAGGACGGCCCAGTGATTTCATCATCTTGGTATATAATTATAAACAGCTTTGGGGATCCGATTTGAACTCATTCTTTCAAGATGGTGTTTCCAATTTAGTTGGTACTGTTTAATATATTCCAAAATTGGGTCGTCATTAGTTTGACCCTTCCGGAAAATTCTCGTATAAGACTTGAAATCATAATAATAGTGCCTTCGATTGGTTGCTGGCCAAAGGAAGGTAAGACCAGTGATGGGGCTGCCATCTTATAGCCTCTGGTCAGGCTTTTCTGGAGAAGAAAAGAAAATAAAAGAAAGAAGAAATGGAAGAAAGGGAATTCTCTCTAGCCCTTGGTTGCCCTAATAGCGTCGGGGTCGAAAAAAAGAAGAGTTAGCCAAGAGAGATTAGATAGTAAAGTTAAAAGAGTGCAAAACACGAGTAGGTGGAAGAAATGTTTTGCTCAGCTTGGGCACCTTGTGGTCGCCATCCACATATCCCCTAGATGAGGACCCCTGAGAGTTAATAATAATAATAATAATAATAATAATAATAATAATAATAAAATAATAATAATTATAATAATCGGCCGCGGTGGACTAGTGGTTATGCTCTTTGCCTCTGGTACCAAGGGTCGCGGGTTCAAACCCGGCCGGGGTCGATTGATTTTTTTAGGACGGAAAAATCCAAGGAGCAAGTCCTCCGGGAGGGACTTTAAACCGTGGGTCCCGAGTCTGAAGATTTTCAGGCTCGTAAAAAAATTCTTAAGCCTGAATGGAAAGGCCTCTAAGCAAAATTTACCGAATTTTCCTTGGTTTCCTAGATGTCAGTATGAGGCGGAACGCTGACCACGTACCACTCAAAATGACATCTATACGAAAACAAGTGTAACTAAATTAATATGGTTCAAATTCTTCCCTGTAGGGGGAGAGCGCCTAAATCTCTGTAAAGGGAAAAACGTAGGCTTACAATACAATAATAATAATAATAATAATAATAATAATAATAATAATAATAATAATAATAATAATCCGATCCGATTGAGGGTCTTTCCACTTTTCAGCGGTTGCCCTTTTACCAGCCGGCTGCTGGCCCTTCACATCCACATGTGTCAATCACAGAGGTAGATGATCAACAGCCAGTGTAGGGGTGACATGTGGTTAGCATGTCGAGTCCCCCAGCCGTTAAAGCTGGTTCCTCAACCTGGAGCCGCTACTTATTGTAGCTACCCAATTGCCTCACGATGCTGGGTGGGCACCGGTCCCATACTGGCCGAAATACCATGAGAAAATGTCTTTCCCCATGGAGACTCGAACCAGCGCAAGTCCCGTAGCTCTGCGCCAAGGCTTCCTACCTTAACCGCTCGGCTACGGCGCCGGACATAATATAATAATAATAATAATAATAATAATAATAATAATAATAATAATAATAACTACTCAGGGGTCCTCATCTAGGGGATATGTGGATGGCGACCACAAGGTGCCCAAGCTGTGCAAAACATTTCTTCCACTTACTTGTGTTTTGCACTCTTCTAACTTTACTATCTAATCTCTCTTGGTTAACTCTTGTTTTTTCGACCCCGATGCTATTAGGGCATCCGAGGGCTAGGGAGTCTTTCCTTTCTTCCATTTCTTCTTTCCTTTATTTTCTTTACTTCTCCAGAAAAGCCTGACCAGAGGCTATAAGATGGCAGCCCCATCACTGGTCTTGCCTTCCTATGGCCAGCAACCAATCGAAGGGACTATTATTATGCTTTCAAGTCTTATACGAGAATTTCCCGGAAGGATCAAACTAATGATGACCAAAGGTTCAAATTGAATCCCCAAAGCTGTTTATAATTATATACCAAGAGGACGAAGATCACTGGGCCGTCTTATGAAACGCTGGAGGGAAAATTTTCTATAGGATAGTAACAGGCCTTGGCCTAATACTTGGAAGGAAGAAGAAGAAGATAATAATAATAATAATTTGGGGACTTCTATACGTTTCGTAGATTTCTCCATTTGTTCTAATTTTCGACTATCCATTGTCATGTTTAGGTTCATAACTTTTGAAGCATTGTGTATCATAAATTTGTCATTTTTGGCGCTGAAACAATACATCCATTTGTGTCATATTTGAATATTCATTAATTATCAGAATACACTGTAATGTGAAATTGATAGGACATAATTTAAAAAAAACTTGAAAGTTGTTATCGTGGCATCATAATAATATTGTTTGTTATTTTTAAAGCTACGGGAATATTTCCCTGTGCAAATATTTATGAGCTCCAATGGACGAGTCACTGTTGAGCATGATTTCATATCAGTGCAATGAAAAGAAATAACAACATGCATCAGAGAGGGGAAAAATAAAAATTCTCGCCTCATTTGCATTTCAGTGTGGCCACCACATCATAAACACGCTTTCAGCATGTACTTTCACACGACCACAAATCCAGTTGTAACAACCGCAATCAAAATATGTAGCGCAGAACACTCGCACAACTTTCTGTTACTATTTATAATTTTATAAGTTTATAATTACAACAGAAAAAAGTTCGCCACGCAGGAATTGCGTGAACTAAGCGAAGTAATCCATACTTTTAATTTTTTTTTATTTTATAGAATAGAATAGATTTATTTAGCCTGGTGGAGTTAAGGCCATGTGGCCTTCTCTTCCACTCACCAGGACAAACATATGTTACGTATGAATACAAAAAAAATGCAATAATAGTCATTTCAAACAATTAATTATGTGTCAAATTGAAGAACAATGAAAATAATGTGTAATAAAATAAATAAATAAATAAAGCCTGATATGTCCCTTTAGGGCAAAGGCCTCCCTGTACAGGGGTTAAGCTCTATTTGAGAGTGTCACCCGGTGAGCTACTCCGTGGTGAGAAGTTGACTTGGATGTAGCACTTGGTTTGTATACACTGTCTGTTCTGTGATTAGTTAATACACAGTTGGCTCTCCATCGTTCTCCAGCTTTTCCTGCATCTGGCGACTCTGGACCATTGCGCCCCTGCTCGTTCTTTGAAGATGTCAGCCCATCGTCGTCTTGGTCTTCCGCGCTGTCTCTTGCCTGTGTATGGGTCCCACATGGTTGTTTTTATTGTACACCTGTCGTCCTGTATTCTTGCGACGTGGCCTCCCCACTTCCATTTTTTCCTGATGGCTTGTTGTGCGGGATCAGTTGTTGAGGATATCGCTTGAAGTGTTGTATTCGAGATTCTGTCCTTCAGAGTTATGCCTAAGATTTTCCTCTCCATTTTCCTTTAGCATACTTGGAGTGTGTACTTCAGTTTGGCAGTAAGATTCCAAGTTTGGCAGCCATATAACAGTGTTGGAAGAACACAGGTTTGTAGTGTTTCCATTTTGAGTTTCCGGTTGAGTGACTTGTCCAGCAGTATAAATTTCAGTGACCAGAACGCCTTCCAGGCGAGAGCTATTCTTCTGCTTATTTCCTTCTCTGCTTTCTGATGGAACGAGAGTAGTTGTCCTAAGTATATGTACTCGCTTACATATTGAAGATCCATTCCATCGACTTTGATTGGGTTTTCCGGACCATTAGACATAATTTGTGTCTTGCTTTTGTTCATCGAAAGGCCTGCAATTCTGCTAGTTTCTGAGAGCTCTTGTAGCATTGATTGGAGTTGTTTAGGGGATCTGGCGAACAATACCACGTCGTCAGCGAAAATGTGTAATAATACAATGAAATTAATTACAATTAAAATTAAATAAATGATACAATAAATACAAAAAGGAATAACAGCTCGAATCTACTGTACATAAAAAGAAAAGGAAAAAATACAAAGAAAGTAATAAACTACAATGAATTATATCACATCGTTGAGATTATATCCTTTATTATAACATTTTTATATATATTTTTTTATTTTTATGCTCCGTCTGTCTGAACTTCAATATTCCATGTATTATCATAAGTAACGCCACGAGTGATTTCCAAATTATCGATAAATTCACGACTTACGATATGAGGAGTGAATTTATCTAGAGAATTTGAAAATGAAGAGTGGCATTTGTTGGGACTATTTAACGAATAAAATTAAGCTGTTTACTCACAAATAATTATTAACTATAGTTATATTAAAATATTTATATATTTAATATAAACGGCGATGTTTGAAAACAAATGAGGAACGATCGGTACGCTTCATTTGCTTCTTTTGTTCATCACTGCAACCAAATCATATTATTTATTGCCAAAGGAACGCAATATTGTAAGAATAATTATTTACATCCATTAATTGAAATTGAAATAAAAAAATTGTAGGTGATGGAGAAATTCTGAATACATATTTTAAAACACGATACAATAGTGCATTAATTACAACTATTGGTACTCATGAGACAAAAATCATGTTGAACAGTTATATATATTTAAAATAAATTTTGCTCGATTCAAATGAACTGCAACTTAAATTTTGTTTTAATAATTTTCTAAAGTAATGTTCATTGAATGGATGAAATTTGAGATATAAAAAAGTTGAAATTTATTTTTGAAAAATGCATTTCTAACGTAGAGAAAAAAGTCCATCATTTTATAGCTGGGAGGCACAAAGATTTGGTGACAGACAAATGTAATTCAGAGTGGGCCATGATTGTAACACAGAATCGATCCAGATGTAGAGTCGTTAAACAAAAGCGAATCAATCATGCAATTCAACGGCGCAGTTTTTATCTGTCTCTACTACTGAAATAATCGTTTCTTCTCTTTTTTTACAGTTTGCTCTGGATCCCTGAAGGCCTGCGTCCATTTCACGTAAGTCAGTTCGCATTAATCACACTGACTGGGGTTGGTAGCACTGCACGTTGTGCTTGCTGATGTCTTTATGTCTTTACTTATGTTTTATTCCATTTACTTCGATAAAGAGCGTGTTGCCGAATTAATAAAAAAAGAGTCATACTAAATTTACAATTAAAAGCCAACCTAATTAACAAATTAATGAATCTTTCATTACATTTTATTACAATTCTCACTCCATTTGTTTTCATATACAATTATATAGCCTTTATTCTACATACACCAAACTGTTGAATTCAATGAAGCCGGTATTATGGGACTACAGGAATGATTAGATTATTATTATTATTATTATTATTATTATTATTATTATTATTATTATTATTATTCCAGTTATATTATATGGGTGTGAAACATGGACTCTTACTTTAAGGGAGGAAAGGAGATTACAAGTATTTGAGAATAAAGTTCTTAGGAAAATTTTTGGACCAAAGAGAGATGAACAGACAGGTGAATGGAGAAGACTACAAAACAATGAACTACATGGTCTTTATAGGAAGCCAGATATAATAAGAACAGTTAAGTCTCATAGACTGCGATGGGCTGGACATGTTGCGCGTATGGGGAATGAAAGGCGTGCATGGAAACTTCTTGTAGGAAAGCCAGAAGGAAAACGCCCAGTTGGTAGACCAAGAATGAGGTGGGAGAACAACATTAACTATGATTTGAGGGAAGTAGATTATACAGGGAATGATTGGAAAGCATTAGCTCAGGATAGGGATGTATGGAGAGCTTATGTCCGCGCGGCCATGAACCTACGGGTTCGATAGTGCCAGTCAGTAAGTAATTATTATAATTATTATTATTATTATTATTATTATTATTTTTTTTATTGCGGATGAGCCCATGTAGGACTACGCAAAGTACATAGAGGCGTTTCCTTTGAGCCCAAATTTCTTTCATTCTTTTGCTATGAGCATGTTTTCTATCATCTGTCCAAGTTGTTCCAGTTTTTTTCTTCGGTTTGTCCTCTTGGTCAACTTGCCACTTATTCACCTTAATTCTAAATATATCTCTGTTTGGGATATCTTCTTTAGTAATTCCTGCCAATTTTAAGTCCTTTTTGACTTCATCAATCCACTTCATAGTATCCACTGGAGCTTTACTTCTGTTTTCGTAGAATTCCATTATCTGTTTTGTAAGCCTATTTGAGTTCATTCGTTTAATATGGCCATAAAAGTTTAACCTTCGTTTTCTAATATCACTATGAATGTCTGTATATATTTTTATTTCCTTTTTACTTCTGAGTCTATATGCTTCACCTATGACTTGTGGACCTAAAACTTTTCTTATAATTTTGCATTCTTTTTTCACTATATTTTCGATATCTTTTTTTCTGTTCAAAATTAATGTTTCTGCTCCATAGAGGCACTCTGGTTTAATTACAGTGTTATAGTGTCATAATTTTGTATGTAAAGATATGCATTTTTTATTATAAGTGTTGTGAGTAAGCCGAAATGCTGTTTCCATTTTTTGGCATCTACTTTTATTGGCTTTAGTTTCAATTCCATTTTCCTGAATTATTTCACCAAGATATTTAAATTGTGAAACTCGTTTAATTTTTCCATATTTGGTTTCCAGGTATTTTGGTGCTTGTTTATTGCATGAAATATATTCCGTTTTTTCAAAAGAAATCTGCAGACCAACTTTCACTGCAATGTCATTAAATAATTCAATCTAGTTTTGTGCGTGACAACGTCACGGGTTAAGTTGCTAGATCATCAGCATATGCTAGGCAATCAATCTTCAATTTTTCCTCTTCCTAATATGATTGTGTTGATTACATTTAAAAATTGTTTACTTTTATTGTTATAATTACTGTTGTTATTATTATCACTGTTATTATTGTTACTACTGTTATTATTATTAGTTATTATTATTATTATTATTATTATTATTATTATTATTATTATTATTAGTGTTATTATTATAAATGGAATCGAATCTACAGTGGTATATAGTGTGTAACAGTGTTCATGATTCTATATAGGTCTACATCAAGCACTCACACACGACTCATACCTCCTTTTATTTTGGCTGGTCCCAAGGCCTCAAGGTGGGGCTACTACTCTTCCTTTTTCTCTGTTTGCCTAAGTTGAAGTACAGGCTCAGAGTCATGAGCAAGTATATAAGTAATACCCCATTAGATCACCACAATAACATATTTTAAAACCATGTGGTCTGCTAAACCAGACATTTTTTTACCTAATATGAGGCGAGGTGAAAGGTGATAATATATGAATGAATGGAAATTAATTTACATGAAGAGGAGTGAAAAGTTTTTTTTTGTAGAATGAGATTCGGGAAACGAAGAACCCCGAGAAAACCCGAAATATTCCAGTGGCCCACAACAAATACACTTCCGGAACCGTCAGGATTCGAATCTGGTATCCGAGTCGGGAGCCGCGCGTGCTAGCTAAGCGGCCACCGAGACGGCTTTTTCTTCCTCTTCTTCTTCTTCTTGTTCCTTTGGATCTCCGATTGAGGGTGTTTCCACTTTTCAGCGGTTGCCCTTTTACCAGCCGGCTGCTGGCCCTTCACATCCACAGAGGTAGATGATCAACAGCCAGTGTAGGGGCGACATGTGGTTAGCATGTCGAGTCCCCCAGCCGTTATAGCTGGTTCCTCAACCTGGAGCCGCTACTTATTGTAGCTACCCAATTGCCTCACGATGCTGGGTGGGCACCGGTCCCATACTGGCCGAAATACCATGAGAAAATTCCTTCCCCCATGGAGACTCGAACCAGCGCAAGTCCCGTAGCTCTGCGCCAAGGCTTCGTACCTTAACCGCTCGGCTACGGCGCGGGACTCCTTTGGATCTACGGTCCTGTAAGAGCCTTGAACTCCTCTGCCCATTCTCCTCTATTCCTAGCTCTCTGTCTCCATTTTTTATCCTTCAGATGTCTTGCTCAACCTTATCCAACCATCTTAGTCTCTGTCTTCCAACCTTTCTTCTTCCTTCTGGTTTCCCTTCTAAAATCCATCTTGCACTTTTTTTCTGCTCCATACACAACACATGTCCTACCAGTTCAATTCTCTTTGTTCTAATATCTCCGTACTTACTTTCTTACTCACTGGCATTATCGAACCCGTAGGTTCATGGCCACGCGGACATAAGCTCTCCATACATCCCTACCCTGAGCTGATGCTTTCCAATCATTCCCAGTATAATCTATTTCCCTCAAATCATAATTAATGTTATTCTCCCATCTCATTCTTGGTCTACCATCTGGGCATTTTCCCTACTAGAAGATTCCATGCACGTCTTTCATTCCCCATTCGTGCCGTATGTCTTGCCCATCGCAGTCTACGAGACTTAACTGTTCTTGTCATATCTGGCTTCCTATAAAGACCATGTAGTTCACTGTTGGTAGGGTTCTTCATTCACCTGTCTGTTCATCTCTCTTTTGTCCATAAATTTTCTTAAGAACTTCATTCTCCAATACTCGTAATCTCCTTTCCTCCCTTAAAATAACAGTTCGTATTTCGCACCCATATAATATAACTGGTAGAATTATAGTTTTATATATTTTCAGTTTAACCTTTTTTGAAAGGAGTTGGGACATCAAGAGACTCTGCAATGCATAGTAGCATGCATTTCCAGAATTGGGCCTATGTTTAATTTCTTTGTGTATCTCATTCCTATTTGTGATTATTGTTCCTAGGTATTTGAATTCAGCCACTTCCTCAAAATGTCCCTCATTTGTCTAATATATCCTACCACATCTAAATCCCTACGTAATTCTTTAAATTTCTGGTTTGTTCTAATTCTCCAATTATCTTGTTTCAGTATTGCTCCATATAGTTAACTTATTATTTTTCTTTGCCATTCATTTAACATACTTCGAGATACGTTAACTGTAATTTCAGCTTCATAACTGGTTCTTCAGTATCTCCATTATATAATAATGTTTTAACTTAATTTATTAATGCACGAATTCCACTATCTGATAAGTAACTGAAGTAATAAAACCGTAAATTGATTTCATTACCAGACTCAGACTTGTTAATTCTCGTAGCATGGCCTGTTTCAAGTTCTATGCGTTTGAAGTACAATAGCCGATAGGTCTTAATGTTTAAAGGGCATTTTACATAGCGATAGAATTTTCGTGATTATTACCGTAATGAAAGTTAAAAGTACCGTTAATTCACACTCAGCTACCATATTCATGAAAGTAGCTGTGAGGCACGATAACTCCCAATTAATTAAATTCTCAACAGCAATTCTCATGGATATTCCAGGAACCTTCCATACCTAAAAATGATTTTTTTTAAAAAGAATGTAAAATAAAACATTATTATATTAGTACCATTGGCCGATAGCGAGGAGATACCAAAAGACAACACGCACACACTATTGAGTAACACTAAAAAATTAGGACTGGAAGTAAATATCAATAGAACTAAATATATGGTCACACGTAGAAATACATTATATAATGGAAATGGACAGCTAATGACAAATGAGGGGGAATTTTGAGGAAGTGGCTGAATTCAAATACCTAGGAACAATAATCACAAATAGGAATGAGATGCACAAAGAAATTAAACATAGGCTCAATTGTGGAAATGCGTGTTATTATGCATTGCAGAGACTCTTGATGTCCCAACTCCTTTCAAAAAACGTTAAACTAAAAATATATAAAACTATTATTCTACCAGTTATACCATATGGATACAAAACATGGACTCTTACTTTAAGGGAGGAAAGAAGATTACAAGTATTTGAGAATAAAGCACTTACGAAAATTTTTGGACCAAAGAGAGACGAACAGACAGGTGAATGGAGAAGACTACATAACAATGAACTAAATGGTTTTTAAAGGAAGCCAGATATAATAAGAAGAGTTAAATCTCTTAGACTGCGATGGGCAGGACATGTTGCGCGTATGGGGATTGAAAGACATACATGGAAGCTTCTTGTAGGAAAGCCAGAGGGAAAACGCCCAGTTGGTAGACCAAGAATGATGTGAGAGAATAACATTAACTATGATTTGAGGGAAGTAGATTATACAGGAAATGATTGGAAAGCATTAGCTCAGGATAGGGATGTATGGAGAGCTTATGTCCGCGCGGCCACGAATCTACGGGTTCGATAGTGCCAGTAAGTAAGTATTCTATTATTCACTCATCCCGAAAAAATCAGATAAGTATTTTTTTTTTCATTTTTTTTTAAATGTTCTTCTTGGACAATATTCACTATGCTCCTTCCTATGGTAATAACAAGGTAACAATTCTTCATTCTATTAGTAGAGATCCATGATAACGCGAAATGCACTAATTTTGTCCTTTTCTTATGCCATTTCTTAACTCCACTTCCCATAATCTAAAAAAAATTATGAATCGCGAAATTCTATGATAACGCAAAATAACACCGAAATTAAAAATGATCAACGAATTTCGAAAAGTTTTGTTTTATTCGCGAAATTCTCATAATGCTTTTTAAACACTGTTTTCGGATTCCATCTTCTTTTTAAATGCCATATCTGATGGCGCCACATCTGATTTCTTCCATGCGCTCTTGCATAGGAAAATGGTTGTAACACAGATATACTCATCATGGTTGCTTTTTCTTAAAACGTAAATTTTGCTTACAATTTAGTGACTAGTAATAAAATGCATTATTTTATGGTTAAATGTATTATTTTCAACTGTCCGGTTAAATATAGTTAAAAGTAAATACCCTCAACTTGTGTCCAACTCAGGGTCGGGTCGAAGGATGAGACGAGATGAAGCCCCTATATTTATAGAGGTCTGTGAATGAAATAAAACGAAATGGATGAGATGACTATGGAGAAATGGTGGAATGAAGTTTGTGGCAGGAGAAAACGGGAGAAACCCCCGAGAAAAACCGAGCCCCGTTTCGTCCACCACGAAACCCACATGGAGTGGCCGAGACTTTATCTCGGGGCCTCAGCGGTGAGAGGCGAGCGTCTAACTGCTTGCGTCACGGAGCCGCCTTCATTGTCTCCCTGGCTTAACTTGGCAAACAATTTGTAGAAAGAGGCAGCTGGCTTAACTTGACGAAGAGAGAGATGGAGATATAAGGGTAGATCCTTGACCGTTTTCGCCCAGTTACAAAAGAAAGAACCCACCCTGTTCTCAGTTTTCGAAACATTCCTTGAATTTTTCCTCTTTTTCCCTCCCCTATTAACACCTGGTGAAGAAACCCCGACAACACTGGTGTGAGTGAAAGAGGGGAGTACAGCTGCCTCTTTCTACAAATTGTTTGCCAAGTTAAGCCAATGGAGACAATAAAGGCGGCTCCGTGACGCGAGCGGTTAGACGCTCGCCTCTCACCGCTGAGGTCCCGAAATCGAGTCTCGGTCACTCCATGTGGTTTCGTGGTGGACGAAAAACATAACATTCAAATACAGTTATTGGATAAATAAGGTGAGTCTTTAGCATCTTACCTATAAAATTTGAGTTTTTCAAGGACTTGTTTCAAAACATTTCTGTTTTATAATGTTGAGTGATTCCGGGTTATGTGGCCGTGGTCCATAGTTGGTGTGGACCACGGCCACATAACCCGGAATCACTCAACATTATGATTACCGGCCGTGAAAGCCTGCATTCAACTATTTCTGTTTTATCTTCAGTTTGTCCACACTGAGGTTAAATGCTAAAGACTCGCCATTTATTAGGAAGAATCTCATGATGTTACTTCCTATTGTAATTTTATAACAGTTATATAGCTCTCGCCTGGAAGGCGTTCTGGTCACTGAAATTTATACGGCTGGACAAGTCACTCAACCGGAAACTCAAAATTGAAACACTACAAACCTGTGTTCTTCCAACACTGTTATATGGCTGCCAAACTTGGAATCTTACTGCCAAACTGAAGTACACACTCCAAGTATGCTAAAGGAAAATGGAGAGGAAAATCTTAGGCATAACTCTGAAGGACAGAATCTCGAATACAACACTTCAAGCGATATCCTCAACAACTGATCCCGCACAACAAGCCATCAGGAAAAAATGGAAGTGGGGAGGCCACGTCGCAAGAATACAGGACGACAGGTGTACAATAAAAACAACCATGTGGGACCCGTACACAGGCAAGAGACAGCGCGGAAGACCAAGACGACGATGGGCTGACATCTTCAAAGAACGAGCAGGGGCGCAATGGTCCAGAGTCGCCAGATGCAGGAAAAGCTGGAGAACGATGGAGAGCCAACTGTGTATTAACTAATCACAGAACAGACCGTGTATACAAACCAAGTGCTACATCCAAGTCAACTTCTCACCACGGAGTAGCTCACCGGGTGACACTCTCAAATAGAGCTTAACCCCTGTACAGGGAGGCCTTTGCCCTAAAGGGACATATCAGGCTTTATTTATTTATTTATTTATTATTGGAGTTACTTGCAAGAATTTGAAGCTGGTAACAATACAGTCACCATTGTTTCCCCGACAGAGGCAGTACGTATTATATAAACACTCGATATTTCTTAGCAGCGTTTGTACTTATTAAGATTGATTTTTTTTTATATTTATAAAATATTTTATTTATTTTTTTTTTATTTTGAGAATTGTCCTCATCATTGTGGGTTTTCTCCAACCAATCTTAGTAATTAACAAGAAGTAAAAAAAAATAATAAATATAAATGACTACGGACTTATATACTATCAGTTCGCAACAAGCATTCACAATTTCCCCTTAATTAAAGTTCTCCATCGTTCTCTGTCCTCTGTGTCTTCATCTGTTACACCAAATTTCCACATTGAATTTTCAATGTTGTTCTTGCAGGTTGTTCTTAGTCTTCCTTTTCTGTTCCTTCTTTCAATTGTCCATGCATAGACGGCCTTTGGTACTCTTGCATCCTGCATTCTTCTTACGTGTCCATACCATTATAGCCTTCTGTGTTCAATCTCATCCATTATATTTCTTTCTGCATTCATCCATTTTCTAATTTCTGTATTTCTAATTTTTTTCCAGTCTAGATTTTCTGTCAGCTCTTCTCCAAAAATCCATTTCAACTGAAGTTATTTTAACAATATTTTATCATAATGAATTATATAATTCGCTCATACTATTGTGCGAATATTAATATTAAAACCCTGTAGTTGTTACCAATTTGATTTCAATAATTTTAATAATAATAATATTATTATTATTATTAATAATAATAATAATAATAATAATAATAATAATAATAATAATAATAATAATAATAATGGTTAATTTAAACTGGCAGTGTTAACGCCGTAATGCCTTCCATTCCACCCAACCAGCGAAAAGTATTAAATACAGAAAATATTTACACAAGATCATATCATAAACAATTACAGATAAATATTTCTTCTTCCTTCCAAGTATTAGGCCAAGGCCTGTTACGATCCTATAGAAAATTTTCCCTCCAGCGTCTTCCGGGAAATTCTCGTATAAGACTTGAAAGCATAATAATAGTCCCTTCGATTGGTTGCTGGCCAAAGGAAGGCAAGACCAGTGATGGGGCTGCCATCTTATAGCCTCTGGTCAGGCTTTTCTGGAGAAGAAAAGAAAATAAAGAAAAAAGAATAAATGGAAGAAAGGAAAGACTCCCTAGCCCTCGGATGCCCTAATAGCGTCGGGGTCGAAAAAAACAAGAGTTAACCAAGAGAGGTTAGATAGTAAAGTTAAAAGAGTGCAAAACACAAGTAAGTGGAAGAAATTTTTTGCTCAGCTTGGGCACCTTGTGGTCGCCATCCACATATCGCCTAGATGAGGACCCCTGAGGGGAGTTATACAAATTAAACTAAAAGTATTATGAATCAAGTCAATATTATTAGAGGATCAAAAAAATGAGAAACCATTAATTAATATACTGAATGATAAAAAAGAAAAAAAAAAGAGATTTATATTTATTTTAAAGGAAGCAAATGTCAGGTAGTTCCAGATTTATTATGGTAAGAAGTTCCAGAGTCTAGCACTAGAATGATTATAGGAATTAGAACAATGGGAGGTTCTGTAGTGAGAGATGTAAAGTATGGTGTTCTGGTATAACCAAATTGTGATTGGAGGATAGGAGATGGAAGCGAGGGGATTAGTAGCTTGGTGTAGAGGTATGTATAATTTTGAATAACAGAATAGAGAAAGCGTTTTTCTACTGTCATGGACATGAGGCCAGTATAGTTCGAGGAAATATGAAGAAATACAGTCAAATTAAAAAATATGTCTGCTACACATGTTATGAATACGTTTCAATATTTATGTGCTAGTCCATTCTTAATGTCTGCCAATCAGATGTCGCAATAATCTAAGTGCGGCATCACGATTTTTTTTTTTTTGAGATCAGTTGGAAGAAAATTTCGGAAACTATCTATATAGCGCATTAAATAAAATGTAATTTTTATCATTTGTTTTTGTCACTCAGCGGCCCGGGTTCGATCCCCGGTCGGGACAGTTTCCTAAGTAAGGTTTTTGTCGGAGTTTTTCCTCACCTCTAAGGCAAATGCTAGAAAACTTTACGACTGAACAAACCAATAACTTAGTATAAAACATACAAAAATTACTATTAACATTGTAATATACTGTAAGAATTAAAAAAGTCATTCCCATATCTTCGAATTATAGACACCAAAATTGATAACACTAAAGCTCCCTCACACTCAGAAAAAGATAAAAATACTATTCTAAAACATAGTTCATGGTTAAAAGCTTCTTCTTCCTTCCAAGTATTAGGCCAAGGCCTGTTACGATCCTATAGAAAAATTTTCCCTCCAGCGTTTCATAGGACGGCGGTTAAAATAACAAAATAAAAATATAAAATAAGATAAAGTGAAAGTAGAATAAATTATAATCTTAATAATGTGGCTAGTAAGTGTTTTCGGTCTCCGAACATCATATGGCCATCGCAATCTCCATCATTCTTATTCAACTTAGGGCCGCATGCAAATACATTAGTCTCTGGTGAGTTGAGTTTTCCGTGAGAACGTGCAAAGTTCGAATTAGCGAGTCGCTGACTGGTCATGCATGAAAGTAGTTTTTTCGTAATATTGGCAAGAAATTACCCAGAATTCTCAGCGATAAAACCACTTCCGTTATTTTCGTCTGCTAGAGGAACGCATTTACGCTTGCGTTCCGCAAATAAAACCGTATACGACGACGTCTGCGTCGCGCGATATTACGCCGATTCTCCTGTTCTTCCAGTTGAATTATTTGGTAAACTCTATCAAATTCCTCTTCTCCGCGTATACCGAAAACATGATCGAAGTCTTCAAGGTCCGACATCTTGGATAAAGCAGCAAGGTACGCAGCAATGTTTCATAGTACATTGGTTACGAACGGTTCCCATTGGGTTGCTCACGATTCGTTCTCTGCAAAGTCACCCCGCCAGGTAGCTTAGGAATTTCGACAATTATTATCGCATGAACAGATTTTTGAGTACGCAAAAACGTCTTTGCATGCAACTTTCTCAGCAGAGAACGACTTTTACGGTCTAATGCGTTCATAGATACGACCCTTAGATTAAGCTTAGGATTAAGGACTCTTCTGGCGCACGCCTATCATCATTATCACCCATCATATCATCGGAGCAACGTAACCCCGTCTTCCAGGCGCCCCAACCTCAGGAGTGGGTTACAATTACGCCAATGCCAGGTGAGAACACCAGAAATTTGCAAGAAAAGGACAAACCTGGGGCATTAAAAAAAGCAATTGTTTTATTTGGATGTTTTAACTTATGTTAAAATTCAACTTATATTAAAATCTGGACAGAAATCATCTTCAAAATAAATTTTAAAAATTCGATTTTCATTAATACAGTTCAAACGTATTAACAATTACTTATGTTTTATAAAACCCACCAATCACGTGAACCCATGATCGATGAGTCCGGTAATGAGCACACTACCAATAAATTACAAAGATAGATAAATATTTCAACACACTAAAAGTTTAGCTCATAATTTAAATAATTTATTCTTAACATTACATTACTTTCCATAAATTTTGTTTATTAGAAAGGATTTTCACAGCTTAGTTTTGTAGTTAAAATTATGTTTTCGACCTAATTAAAGCCACTGGTTTTAATGGTAGATGCACTACAATGATATTCGCGTTTCGTGTATTACAACGTAAATTTTAACAAAGTTTTAATGATGGCGCAAACTAATTACAGGGAAAGGACAAAAATCATATATGGCACTCGAAACAATGTGTTTATAAAGTCATACCACAATATAAAAACATTAAAAAATAATCTAATATCACACTAACATTTTATTTCTTTACTTCAACTTTACTTTTAGACGCTTTAATAATTTTGTCATATCTATCTACACCGAAAAAAGAATAATAGAGACAAAGAAAGTTATTGGCATATTAAATTATATTTTATGGAATAAGCATATAATCCGATTCCGATTGAGGGTCTGTCCACTTTTCAGCGGTTGCCCTTTTACCAGCCGGCTGCTGGCCCTTCACATCCACATGTGTAAATCACAGAGGTAGATGATCAACAGCCAGTGTAGGGGTGACATGTGGTTAGCATGTCGAGTCCCCCAGCCGTTATAGCTGGTTTCTCAACCTGGAGCCGCTACTTATTGTAGCTACCCAATTGCCTCACGATGCTGGGTGGACACCGGTCCCATACTGGCCGAAATACCATGAGAAAATTTCTTCCCCCATGGAGTCTCGAACCAGTGCAAGTCCCGTAGCTCTGCGCCAAGGCTTCCTACCTTAACCGCTCGGCTACGGCGCGGGACTAGCATATAATCAAGAGGATTAAATTATTAATTCACCGTGTTACATTCAAACCTCCCACATTTTAATTAATCATAACTCTCAAAGTTTGCGGAATTATGAAATGAGGTTGGTATTAAAAAGAAAGAAAAACTCAAATAATTTTTATTTTTATTGTCGCAGTTAATTCATTTGTCGCATGTTGGACAATAATGACATAAAACAAAATGGTGACTCCTCAGAAACGAGCACAAACTGTTTCCTGATATGCAGAGACGAAGTCAATAATTGCAGTGCAAAGAAATTACCGGATAGAATATGGAGGAAATGCACCTGATGGGAAGACAATTAAGGTATGGCTTGAGACGTTTCTGGTGATTGGAAGCGTTAAAAAAGGATCAGGAGGTGCTCGTACACGTGTTTCAGAAGAAAAGATTGAAGAAAGCAGGATTTCAGAGAAGTCCACAAGAATCAGTGTGTGGCAATGAAAATTCTTTGAGTTTCTGTTTCGTGTAATACCGGCCTCATTTCATAGTTCCGCATACTTTGCTAGTTATGATTAATTAAAATATGGGAGGGAGGTTTGAATGGGACACTCTGTATATAACACAATTGTGAAGAATATTTTATATGTTGCGGAAACATAGACGTTGCAGAAAAAACACAGAAATAAATATTATTACTCACAGAAATTGACTTTTTAAGAAGATCGGCAAGAATATAAAAATTAGATAAAATAAAAAAATAATATAAATAAGACAAATAATGAATGTAGAAAAGGATATTGTACAAAAGATTCAAGAAATCCAACTAAGATGGTATGGACATATAATGAGAAGAAGGGACACAGAAACAAACAAAGAAGTATTCAAATGGATACCTTCTGGAAAATGGAAACATGGTAGACCAATGCCAACGTGGATAAAGGGAATTCAAGACAACATGAAGAAGAGAAATATGACAGAAGCAGGCACGCAAGACCGGGAAGTGTGGAAGAAAAAAAAATGGTTGAGGAAAGCTGTGTAAATAACAGAAACAATCCTGAAACTAAAAAAATCTATCTGATCCGATTGAGGGTCTTTCCACTTTTCAGCGGTTGCCCTTTTACCAGCCGGCTGCTGGCTCTTCACATCCACATGTGTTAATCACAAAGGTAGAGGATCAACAACCAGTGTAGGGGTGACATGAGGTTAGCATGTCGAGACCCCCAGCCGTTATAGCTGGTTCCTCAACCTGGAGCCGCTACTTATTGTAGCTATCCAATTGCCTCACGATGCTGGGTGGACACCGGTCCCATACTGGCCGAAATACCATGAGAAAATGTCTTCCCCCATGGAGACTCGAACCAGCGCAAGTCCCGTAGCTCTGCCCCAAGGATTCCTACCTTAACCGCTCGGCTACGGCGCGGGACAAAAAAAAATCTATCTACAGAGTGAAAATTATTTAAACCGACAAACTCTGGGAGGTTGTAGGGGACACCAAAACAAATATTTTTCCTTAATGTAATTTTTTCCTATGAGGATTGTTTAAACTGGTAGAGGAAGATTTCTCTGGCGGAAAATTAATTAAACCAACAAACACTATTGCACTTTTTATTACCAAGAGACAACACATTAACACAACGCAATTACTTAAATTACAGTAGAGGTTCAAAAATGCCTCCATTGATATGTAAACAAAGGTTACACCGGCGGATTATGTTCTGTCTAACTCGGGCAAAAATTCCAGGAGTATCGTTAATTGCTCCTGCTGCTGCTATTATCCGTGGAACCATATCCTCTTCTGATACAACAGGAGTTGTGTAACCAAGGTTGCGCATCTCTCCCCACACAAAAAAATCCAGAGGGGTCATATCTGGGGATCGAGCAGGCCATGGTACAGCATCACCTCTGCCAATCCACTTTCTGAAAACCGTTGGTTCAAGAATCGACGCACACAACTACTGAAATGTACCGGCGCACCGTCATGTTGGAACCACATGCGTTGTCTTGTAGGGAGCGGGACGTCTTCCAGAATTCTGGCATTGCTCTGTCGAGAAATTTGTAATGGTGCTGCCATTTAATGGCCTAGGTAGGAGATATGTCCCAATTAAACAGTCCCCAACAACACCGGCCCACACATATCAGTGTACTCACTCCAGGTGTATCGCTCCATTAGTAAACAAATACAATTCACTACTACACTGGTGGACAAATAATTCCTACCATTAACAGCAGTTGCAGTCATGACAACTGAAGAGCGTAATACGTCCTCTACCGGTTTAAATAATCCTCATAGGAAAAAATGACATTAGGGAAAAATGTTTGTTTTGGTGTCCCCTACAACCTCCCAGAGTTTGTCGGTTTAAATAATTTTCACCCTGTATAATGACGTAACGACACAATGTTGAGCCTTAACCTCTCCTTTGTTAGTGGTTACTAGATCAAGTTAATTTAGTTATGCTTATATACAAAGATTCATGAATGGTATGCGGTTAACACACCGACCCAATGAGACATCTATTAGGCAGCTAAGGTATAACTAGGATGGAGGCGGGCGATGAATGTTGCTTAGAGCCCTCTTTATTCAGACTTAAGGATCTTTTATGAGCCTGAAAATCTTCAGATCTGGAACCCATGGCTTAACGTCCCTTCCGCAGGGCTTGCTCCTAAGATTACTCCACCCTAAAAAGTATCTATCGACACCAGCGGGTTTGAACAAGCGACCCTTGTGACAAGAGCAAGGAACATAACTAAAAGTCCATCGCGACCGATATTGTTGAACATATAGCGTCTTTATGCATATGGAAACTGTATCAAAGTGTGTGTTTTATTTTATATGTCTTACATTTTTAAAATTTTGTGTGGCTTAGGTATATTTTCTGTTCTATCAAACTTGACGTTCTCTATCGTCCTAGAGGCATCTGGCGCCCTGATCGCAATTTTCTCAATATCTCGACTTCCGTTGCGATGATGGACACTTCAACTTAGTGATAGGAGATCTCTATTCATACTTCACCGAATATCCCCGAACCTGGGCTCCCAAAGCGACATATTTTTAATCCTGGGTTGGACATTTTGTTGGACAATAATCGATTGTATTCATATGAATGTGATTATTGATGAGGCAAGCGATTTTTCAAAAGTAATGCCACGAGTGATTTCCAAATTATCTAGATAAATTGTAAATCAAGAGTGGCATCTGTTAGGACTATTTAACGAATAAAATTAAACTGTTTACTCACAAATCATTATTTAAGTATAGTTATTTTAAAATATTTATATATTTAATGTAAACGGCGATGTTTGAAATCAAATGAGAAACGATAGGTACGCTTCATCTGCTTTTTTTATTTATCACTGCAACTAGATCATACTATTTATTGCCAAAGGAACGCGATATTGTAAGAATGCTCTCTAGTGGAGAAAAAATGAAACACATCAAACTGTATGTTAATTCATTTCTGATGTCGTATGATGTAAATATGACAATTCTATGTGTCTGGATTATTTCCTGGGAAAAAATACATTTAAGAAAGTGCAAACAGTGGTTTCTTTTTTTGGTGGTAAAATAAATTACTACAAATGTTTTTATATTAACAAGCGCTGTGTGTTGACATGTATGCACTATATAGAATAGAATAGAATAGATTTATTTAGCCTGGTGGAGTTAAGGCCATGTGGCCTTCTCTTCCACTCACCAGAACAAACATATGTTACATATGAATACAAAAAAAATTACAATAATAGACATTGAACAATTAATTATCTGTCATATTGAATAATAATGAAAATAATGTCTAATAATACAATGAAACTAAATACAATTAAAATTAAATTAATGATACAATGAATAAAAAAAGGAATAACAGCTCGAATCTACTGTACGTAAAAAGAAAAGAAAAAAATACAAAGAAAGTAATAAACTACAATGAATTAATCTACGCTTTTTATACAAGGCATTAGGTAAATATATTAACAAATCCTAAGTCTATTTTTATTAAATAATGCAAAAACGCATTATTAATTCTTAAAAAGTAATATTAGTGAGTTGTTTCTGTTAGTAATTTTATTTTCAATTTGTTTCTGAAAGATGGTAAAGTTTGGCAGTCTCTGACATAGGGTGGAAGTGAATTCCATGTTCTAGCAAGAGAAACTGTAAAAGATTTCGAATAATAGGTAGTATGATGAGGAGGGATATATAGGACACTGTGCTCAAGGGATCGGGTATCTAAGTTATGTGTATCACAGAGTTTAGTGAAGCGGTGTGATAAATAATAAGGTAATGATGTGTGTAATATATTATAGAGAAGGCATAGGGAATGGATGGTTCTACGATCTTGTAGACGAAGCCATGACAATTGTTCAAGGGATGGTGTAACGTGATCAAATCTACGTATACCACAAATAAAACGTATGCAAGAATTGTGAAGACGTTGAGGGAGGAAAGGAGATTACGAGTACTTGAGAATAAAGTTCTTAGGAAAATTTTTGGACCAAAGAGAGATGAACAGACAGGTTAATGGAGAAGACTACATAACAATGAACTACATGGTCTTTATAGGAAGCCAGATATAATAAGAACAGTTAAGTCTCGTAGACTGCGATGGGCAGGACATGTTGCGCGTATGGGGAATGAAAGACGTGCATGGAAGCTTCTTGTAGGAAAGCCAGAGGGAAAACGCCCAGTTGGTAGACCAAGAATGAGGTAGGAGAACAACATTAACTATGATTTGTGGGAAGTAGATTATACAGGGAATGATTGGAAAGCATTAGCTCAGGATAGGGATGTATAGAAAGCTTATGTCCGCGCGGCCATGAACCTTCGGGTTCGATAGTGCCAGTGAGTAAGTAAGTAAGTACATATATGTATGATCCGAGACCAATATATTTAATTTTTCCTTAATTTAATATTTAGCATAAAGGAATTAAAAAAACTAAAGGAAAAAATGGTATTAACATTGTAACATTCTATAAGAATTAAAAAAATCATTTCCGTATCTTCGAATTATAGACACTAAAATTGAAAGGCTATGTCCTCGAATTTACATGCTTATAAAAGTTTCATTGGCTTAATTAATTTCACCTTTGTACAACATTCTAATAAACCTACTATATATTATTCATGTTACTTCCTTATACTGGCAACGTCACAGGTGATCATCAATATGGATTTAGAACAAACAGGTCCACAACAGATCAGATTTTAGTGAGTCAAATCGGTACACTGACACCAGAGAGCGTGGCTTGAGCATTGTACTGATCATGCAGTACAGGATTTGTTTTCTAAATGTAGAGGAAGTTCTCGTAATGTGGACCCTTCGATTGAGTGGACCCTGTTAATATATTTTTTTTAATTGGTGCTGCCCTGGAACAAAACATATTTTAACTTCTTTCCCTCATCAACTTTGACGTGTTCAAGGCCAATTCATTTTATTTCTTGTGCGAATGAGGGTTTATTTGTGATATTTATGAAAACGACCATTTAAAAGTTTTTCAACCTAAGAATCAATTCTTAATTCCTGCTTTCAAATATTACAAATGTTAAAAACTCCTAAATATATTACATTATGTAGATGCTGTTTTAATATACTGACGCGCTTGGTTTTATATGATGTGACATGGCTGCTGAATAAAATAATTAAAGATGACACAGAATTTCGGTTAATGTAGATCTTCCACGAGGCGGTTAAAGTGGATTTGGGTCCAATTTACACAAATACGTATATTTTCTCAAAATAAGGGCGCTATATGTAAAAGCCATACACTTGATTAATTTTATTTAATATCCTTGTAATGGCTGTTCCTTTGTTGTTGTATGGAAGTGAAAATTGGATAATGAAATCAAGGGATAAAAGCAGGATACAGACTGCGGAAATGCTGTTTTTACGTAATGTGAAAGGATGCACAAGAGCGGATAGAATAAGGAATGAAACTATACGAGAAGAATTAAATATATATAAAATTGAAGATAAAATCAGCGAAAATAATAAGAAATGGACAGGACACTTAATGAGAATGAACAACGAAAGAATACCAAAAAGAACCTTCCTGTATAATCCCAGAGGAACAAGAGATGTTGGCCGACAACGTAGAAGATGGACTCCACTTTTAACTTTTAACAGGCTGCATAGCCTAAACCTTGTAGTAGAAGAAGAAGAAGAAGATCCTTGTAATTTTACCTAAACCCAAAGGCCGTCGCTGTCTGCAGATGAATGAGCGTGAATGTTATAATCAACGATAATTTTTCAAAGCATTAAATAAATATCAACGCATTTTAATTACGATCAGCCATAAATATTTTCAGATTAATTTGTGCCTGTCTTTACAAATTAATGGAGTAAATAAACTTAAAATGGTCTAAAGGCTAGGATGGACTCTGGGGTCAATTTTACCGGAATATGGAGGTTAAAGTGAAATTTTCTTGTAATGTAAAAAGTTTATAAATTATGAACATGTGTCCATATTTGAATAAAATAACAATGCTATTTCATAACACTGATGATAAACACTGTAATTAAACAAAATTCAAATTCCTTAATTAAAAGAGGAAAAAACAACAAATTCAAAATAAGGGACCAATTACCCGAATTTCCTCTATATAGTGTAGGAATGGTTCTCTATCAACTGGAAAGTGGCTTAGCTCTAAAAATGGAGGTAAAATTAAAAAAAAAAGTTTTGGTAACATCAAGTTATGCTCTCAATATCATATTCCCAATGGTACAAAGTCGTCATATGGCCTCTAGCAATTAAAGCCACTAAAAAACCATAACTAAATAAAGTTTTTTTATGAAGCATGCATTGATCTCATGCATTATGAATTAGGTACCTAAAGGCGTATGTAATATATTCGAGAGCAACTGAATAACAATTACCCGGAATGTAATGTTATAAAATATATTTGCATCAATGGAGTTTTAACTATATGTTATGTTTCAAATTATATGTTTCTCGCATTAATAATAATAGTAATAATAATAATAATAAGTTTTATTTATATACTAAATTTTAATGTTTACACACCTTTCTGTGCCTAAAGTTATATTTTTCTTCTCCACTCGTCTCTCTCCATCCAATCCATGTCCTCCAGTCCTCTCGCTCTCATTCCAGTTCTTATTTCCTGCATCTACGAGTTTCGAGGTCTTCCTCTACTCCTTCTTCCAGGTGGACAACATTCCAATGTTTTCCTGAGTAATCTTTCTTATTGCATTCGTCGTACGTGCCCATACCAATTTAATTGTTTATACCGTATATAATCTACTATTGAATAACCAATATTAATTTTTTCTCTTACGACAGCATTTCTTGTTTTGTCTAATTTTGAACATCTTGCTGCTCTCCTCAAGAAATCCATTTCCATCGACATAAGTTTTTGTTATAAGTTTTTGTTGAATTTCCAAACTTGAGCTCCATATGTGACAGTACTTCTCACTATTGAATTATATATTTGTAACTTATTTTTCCTGGTTATATGTCTGTTCCGTAAGACTCCATTCATCATTGCTGTTATAATAATAATAATAATAATAATAATAATAATAATAATAATAATAATACTGCTAGGTAATAATAATTATAATAATGATAATAATATTATTATTATTATTATTATTATTATTATTATTATTATTATTATTATTATTATTATTATTACCTAGCAAATGTAAGGCTTCAGGGCCTTGTCTACCACTTAACCAGATTAGAAAAAAAAAGTTTTCTTATATCTAAATTACAATAAACAAAATTATTACTTGGTATATTTAAAATACAATTATTATTTACAATATATTTTGATTTACTCTAGACTTAACGAATGAAATGTAAAACGTGCAAGATAGAAAAATGAGAAAACAATAAATTAAATCTGGAGGAAAATTAATTATTTAACAAGTAATTAATTAAAAGTGTCAAGTGTGCGGCATCCCCTGATATCTTGAGGGAGGGAAGTTCAGGAGGCTACTGTGAAGGAAGTAGAATAAGAGGAAGTGCTGTGGAGAGACATTGTTAGCAGACTGTCATTTTATGACCTGGTGTCAATATTGTGGTACAAAGATACCTTCACAAATCTGGACGCCAGATGACTAAGACTGTACAAAATCTGAAGCTTGTAAAGAAGTGTCATCGTCGAGTAAAATCTTAGCTGCGTATCCTTTCTTATTTTTATATTGACATAGGCTTTCACGGCCGGAGTTACTATGAAGATCTTGCAGAAGATTTCCGGGCTGTTGGCCGTGGTCGTGACGCTTGTAGTTCCCCAACGTTTCGCCAGAGACTGCGTCCGGCATCCTCAAGGGTTGTCTTGAGACTGGCAATTTTGTCTGTCTTGTCTTGTTTTTGACGGTGACTTGCACCGTCCGGTGGAAACCACTATACTAGAAAAAAGGGCAGTAGTGGTTTCCACTATTATTCTAACATAAACCTGTTAGGTAAAATATATTGTCACCTAAGGCTGAGGTTATATAATCCACAACCACTACTTGATAGCCACAAAGGAATTTGCTGCCAAGTTAATCCCCTTGGGTAACAGTATGCAACACACCGGACGGTGCAAGTCACCGTCAAAAACAAGACAAGACAGACAAAATTGCCAGTCTCAAGACAACCCTTGAGGATGCCGGACGCAGTCTCTCGCGAAACGTTGGGGAACTGCAAGCCTCAAGACCACGGCCAACAGCCCGGAAATATTCTGCAAGATCTTTCTTACTTTGTTCCTCAGCGTTCGTCTGATTGTTCCACAAATATGTTGAAATTTCTGTATTTTATTATTTATATCTTGATCTTCTTGATAAGTTATATCGCAGCCCGAATACTGGATGTGTAAAACCTGTTCCAACACTTTATCTTCTATTACTATTTTTGTTGTTACTTTCCATGGATCTTTCCATGGAACGCCATTACTTTAGTTTTTGATGTTGAAATTATCATTTAGACGACATTTTTGATGAATGGAAACAATGGTTCATAAGGGCTTCAAAATTGGACGAAATAAAACATTCAATTCATTATGTTTTGCAGATGATATAGTTTTAATTTTTGACAGAGAAGTCAGGCTTCAAAGAGCAGCCTATTAATTAGATAATGTATGTTGTCAAGTTTGTTGTTACTTTTAAAGGCAATTTTTATGTTTTTCTTGTTTCTTGATCGAGTTGTTTTACAATTAATTTTGGAAGTAAAGCCTCAGTAAAGTTGGTCGACTCTGGGATTTAAATTCGAAACCTCCACCCTAAAGAGCTTACTGCTATAGGCTGAAGTTGTAATTCTCTTCATGCCTGATGTTGTAGTAACATTTTGAAGAAGGATTTGTGTCCCGAAAAAGAATTACTGGTTCAGGTTGGGTTTAATTTTCGGTAGAGCCGGATTCTCTTCTTAGGGTCGGACGTTGGTACACGTGATAGGAAAACACTTCAAAATTACTAAAAAATGTTTCTTGTAGAAATAATTGCACATTTATTCACTTATTAATTTCCCAGCAGATTAAGTAAATGTAGGTGGTATTATTCTTCATCGTCAACTTAAAATAAATTATTTTCCTTTCTTAAATCAATTATTCATTTTATTAAATATTACATTTTATCAGGAGAGCTCTATTGCTTCTCTCTTTGTTGAAAGTTGTATGCAGAATGACTAGTGGAATTCTTTTATAATTTTAAGACCATTATTACATCACGTGATGGTAATTTTAAATTCTATTGGTTAATAGTTATTTATATATAAGGTTTAAATTGATTTGTTAAATCAAAAAGTTAATTGTTTTAACATCCAATCAGAGTTTACTTTATTTTCATTTGAGAATATGAAGTTAGGCAGGTGTCTTTATTAGTTATAATGGAAGGATTTATAATTTGACAACAATAACTTAAAACAATTTTTAAAAGCATTATTTACAAAAGCTGTTATGTAGTACAATTTCTTTAATTGTTACTTAAACATTTTTATTCAACAATAACTAACAATGAATATTTAGATGTTTTTATTGGGCTCTTTCAATTTCAAAATTCACAAGACATAGCTATGCCTACTACATAATAGCAAAGGAGTCTTACTTCATAGAAGACATCCGAAAACACTTCGATCTACCAGAAACGCAGGCATACAAAACAGCAATCGAGGAGAGACAGAGAAAAGCCAGAGAGATGCTGAACGAAATCACGGAAACGGAAGCGTTAAACACAGACGAATGGAAAGGACCAAATTTTCGACTTCGCCACTTATACACACGCTTCGCTGCTCACGGCTTCCATGGGAATATATGTCATAAACAAAGTTACCATGAACCCAAGGAGGCCTGCATCTGTAAACTCTGTAGCAAATCGTGTCCAATGTATCACTTAGTGAAGTGCGAACACAGAACTAAAACAATTCACGAATTAATAGCAAAATGGTAAAACCATGTGTATAATATTAGTGTACACATTGTGTTTAATAAAGAATATATTTATTTGAGTTATATTTAAATATTAAAAGAATTTTAAAATACAAAATTATTAACTTTAAATTTCATATTTATTATGATATTAAAATCCTGCTATGAGGCCTAGACCCAAATATTCCAGGCGAGATATGATCGAAGAAGTGTTTCATAACATTTTTATATATATTCAATGTCGCCAGGTGGTCATTAGACATTTCTGGCATTCTCTCCTGGCATCGGCATTATTATAACACATAATTTATGAAAAGCTAGATAATTTGAGGATGGGGCGCCTGAAAGGCAGAATTACGCTGCCCTGATTATTATGGTAGGTGATGATGATTATGGTAATGATGCACCAGGAGAGATCTGAATCCTAAATTTAATCTTAAACGAGATACATTTTTTCTGGCATTCTCTCCTGGCATCGGCATTATTATAACACTTAATTTATGAAAAGCTAGATAATTTGAGGATGGGGCGCCTGAAAGGCAGAATTACGCTGCCCTGATTATTATGGTAGGTGATGATGATTATGGTAATGATGCACCAGGAGAGATCTGAATCCTAAATTTAATCTTAAACGAGATACATTTTTTCTGGCATTCTCTCCTGGCATCGGCATTATTATAACACATAATTTATGAAAAGCTAGATAATTTGAGGATGGGGCGCCTGAAAGGCAGAATTACGCTGCCCTGATTATTATGGTAGGTGATGATGATTATGGTAATGATGCACCAGGAGAGATCTGAATCCTAAATTTAATCTTAAACGAGATACATTTTTTCTGGCATTCTCTCCTGGCATCGGCATTATTATAACACATAATTTATGAAAAGCTAGATAATTTGAGGATGGGGCGCCTGAAAGGCAGAATTACGCTGCCCTGATGATGTATGGTAGGTGATGATGATTATGGTAATGATGCACCAGGAGAGATCTGAATCCTAAATTTAATCTTAAACCAGATGAATACGACGATAATGGTCAGATGATGTGCGGGGAACATTTGGGCCTTAAAGCTTCCTCGAATTTGACTGAGAGGCGAGGAAAAATCCCGAAAAAACCTAGAAAATTGTCCCGACCGAGGATCTAACTGGAGACCGCTTCGTTACAAGGCAGCACGCTCTCTCGAGACCACAGCGGTGGAAACAATATAATAAAATAAAGGGCTGTGGTGTTGAGGTAGCGTGCTGCCTTGTCACGCAGCGAGCCCGGGGTCGATACCTGGTCGGGGCAGGCTCCTGGGTGAGGATTTTTCGTGGTTTTTCCTCACCTGTAAGACAAATGTCAGGAAGCTTAGGGTCCAACGGTCCCCGAAAATCATCCGGCCATCATCATCAGTCTTATCATTATCATCATCCTTCACCGGTGTGGAAAGCAACGGGAAGCTACCACACCTACAATTCCCTAGTAAAGCTGCAAAGCATAGCATGAAAATGTTATGACTGCAGTATATGACCTGCTCTCGGGCAGAACACTATAGAAGAGAGAAACACATGGACTCTTAATTTAAGGGAGGAAAGGAGATTACGAGTATTTGAGAATAAAGTTCTTAGGAAAATTTTTGGACCAAAGAGAGATGAACAAACAGGTGAATGGAGAAGACTATATAACAATGAACTACATGGTCTTTATAGGAAGCCAGATATAAAAAAAAACAGTTAAGTCTCGTAGACTGCGATGAGCAGGACATGTGGCACGGATGGGAATGAAAGACGCGCATAGAAGCTTCTTGTAGGAAAGCCAGAGGGAAAACGCCCAGTTTGTAGACCAAGAATGAGGTGGGAGAATAACATTAACTATGATTTGAGGGAAGTAGATTATGCAGGGAATGGTTGGAAAGCATTAGCTCAGGATAGGGATGTATGGAGAGCTTATGTCCGCGCGGTCATGAACCTACGGGTTCGATAGTGCCAGTGAGTTAGTTATAAAGAGTGTATTAATTTAATCATTGGAAATATAATTTTGGGTTAATGATGTGAAAGTATGACTGGATAAATATAGCAAGTGTATGACCCAGAAGTATAGGACTTGAAAGATTAGCTGTTCTGACATCATTGCATATTGATCCGGATCGCTACGTTGGCTGGAGATGCAGTACTCGTCATTTTGACACTCCCAGCTTCATCAATCACCTTATAGACAGGGTTAGCAACCTCACAAACTATCATATTTCTCCGACAGGAAATTATTATTCACACACATCATCATCATCATCATCATTTTTACCTTTTACATGCAACGTTACTGATAGGCTGAATAGCGGCTCTTGGCTTTGATGTGACAAGAGTCTATCTCAAATATTGTTACAAATTGTACCGGTATCCAATATCGTTTTCAATAGCTCATTCAATCGTATAAACTGCCTAAGGATACTCTCGTGTAAACAAGGAATAACAGTTAATAGCCTTTTTCATATGACCTTTACACTACTATCTAATACATAAAAATGAATGTCTGTTTGTTTGTTTGATCGTACTTTATGCGAGGCCATACCGTTGATCCGATTTTGATGGGGCTTTTCGCAAAATGTTCAGGAGATTCCCAGGATGAACATAGACTATAAGAGAGTTGTGATACTAAACTCCTACATCCTTAAAATCGCCCTTTGTAGTGGAAAACGTGAAAAAAGTAGCTCATTGGACGCTTAAATGGCTTACGCTGACTAAATCATAACAAATACACAAAATTTATGTACACAGAATTGAATATCTCAAAAAATCTCCACAAAAAAGTCCGCGACAGCATATGTTTATCTCTTACGGCTAACTCACAATAACAATTTTTGTCTTTCATTGATGACAAGAAGATCGAGACAAGTACGTAGATTCGTGTGCAAGCATAGCAGATGACGGGTATTATTTTACGGATAACGCACAATAACGAATTTTGTCTTTTCGCTCATTTATGCCAAGAAGATCGAGATAAGTAGATTCCCGGGCAACACCGAGTTATCACTACGAGGATTCTTAAAATAATTACGATATACATTTATAATTATTTTTCATTTTACTTATTCAACTAATCATAAGAAGTATATTTAATTTTTGTCTTTCATCTCATTTATGCCAAGAAGAAAGGGACGAGTAGATTCCCGGACAACGCCGGGTAAACAGCACGGGTTATCTAAAAATAATTACGATATAAATTTTTCCTTTTACTTATTTAACTAAACATTGTTCTTCTTTTACCCACTCTGTCTAGCACATCTTTATTTCTTACTTTGTCTGTCGATTTTATACGTTCCATTCTTCTCCATATCCACATCTCAAAAGCTTCCAGTCGCTTTTCCTCATTCCGTCGTAATGTCCAAGTCTCTGCACCATACAATGCTACACTCCACATAAAGCACTTCCCCAATTCTTTTGCCAAATGTCCGCAGAAAATGCTTATCTTTTTTGTTTTAAGCTTATCTTGCCATTGCTATCCTCTGCTTTACTTCTTGACTGCAGTTCATGTTACTACTGATAGTACAACCCAAGAATTTGAAGCTTTCCACTTGCTCAACGGCATCATCTTAAATACTCATGTCTATATTCCTTGGTTTCCTTCCTATAATCATGGTCTTCGTCTTATTTGTATTTATCTTCTTCCCATAAACCTCCCATCTGTCATTTAGCTCCATCAGCATGTTCCTCAGTGCCATTGCATATTCTGCTAGCAAAGCCATATCATCAAGCCTAATCTATTATGACTTTCATATTACGACAGCAGTCAATTTTGACAGATTGCAGTTTGAACCTGCGGTTCACGACATATCCAATTTTAACGTTTAGTTGGAACATATAAAATAGTACATTGGATTGGTGTCATCTAACATATTATGTATTAAGTAATTCTGTAATACAATGTTTCATATAAATAAGCACATACTTGGATGTACAAATGTATAACAATTTCATAACGAAATTACATTTACTGAATCCTGCGTTTTGCGTTCACAGGTTAGCCCTTTATATCTGGTTACTCATTCCTAATACTTAATTAGCCACATACCATTTCAAAATGTAGGAATGCTAATAGAATTCACCATGTGTTTTGAACATATATGTGCCTACCTAAATGCTCATAGTTAGAAATATATTATGGAAATTATTTTGTAATAGAACAAGTAATGGGTTTTAATTATTTAGGAGTTTTTCTAGGACAAGAGATATTAATAGAAAGCTTAATATGTTTCAATATATTTACGGTACAATTAGAAGAACATTTGCAAAGAAAGTTCGCAAAGAAACACTCCTAAAGTTTTACAAAGTTTTAGCTATTCCTTTCTGTTGTGTGGCTCCGAATGTTGGACTCTCGCCAAAAGTTTAACAAAAAGACTGAAAGCAGCCGATATGCAATTTCTACGATATGTGGCAGGATGTACTCTTTTGGACAAACGGAGGAATCAAGATATTCTTGAAGAATTACAAATAACTAGTGTGGTAACAAAAGTAGAAGAATATAGAAATAAATGGTTTGAACATGTTAGTAGAATGCGTGACGAGAGGATACCTTATAAGATGTTAAACTGTAACCCACAAGGAGACAAAAGTCGTGGACAACCAATTAAATGATGGTGCGAGCAACTATAATATGGAGCCGGAATAGATCAGAGCGTGTATGGGTACATAAAAGGTGGTCCTGCACTTCCAATCCTAAAGTATAGTCTAGTCTAGTCTAGTCTAGTCTAGTCGTTAACATACAGGCACGATACGGATCTCAGACTTGGCATTTAACGATCTCTGATAAACATAAAATTGAGACAATATAAATGAGATTTCTGAGATCCGTTGCAGGTGTATCTCTAAGAGATCAAAAGAGAAGTCAAGATATCAGAGATGAATTACAAATATATATAATATAAACGAGAGAATATACATAAATAAATATAAATTGTTTGAACATGTACAAAGGATGCCAAACAATCGTTTAAAAATCAGATACTTTATTCTAGACCTGAAGGCCGAACAAATATTGGAAGACCAAAACGACGTTGGAAGGACGCCCTGAAACATATTATGCAGCGGGGAGCGGAACGGGCCAATAGGTCCATACCTTGAGGAAGAAGAAAATGATGATGATGATGAGAAATTAGCGATTTGCCAATTTAAGAGTTAACTTCATGTTCAGTATTAATAATAATTAGGGAGCGGATTTTTATGTAATAAAATATACGATTGCAATGCAGATAGTATATATTATTCAACTGTTTGTGTGTGAAACAAGATAAAAGACAGTCAAAAAGTCTTACTTCTCATTATACTATTCAACTGTTTGTGTGTGAAAACAAAACAAAAGACCGTCATAAGCCTAACTTCTCATTATATTATGTTGCAATCTTAACTTGTAGTACATAAAAATCCGCTCCCCAATAAAAATAAATTAAGTGCTCACAGTGTGAAAGAATTGGGGAATCTCTACTGTTCCTCACTAGTTTCTGTCACCGATTTTGGACATTTTGCACAACACAGCACATGCTACTTGTCACACTTTATTCCACAGTATTTACATACACATTTATCCATTAACTTTATTAAGTGACACGGTTTGAACGTTGAAACCCATGCATGGCAAGCTTTGTGACTACTTGCCCCTGTTCACGCACTCTTTCGTCCATGGCGTTCGTATCGTAGAACTCGTCTTAAATGTCTTCTCTTTTCGTTATTCTCTTTTATTTCTTTTCCATATTCAGTATTAAGGGGGGGTGATGAGTGAAATTTCTATTTTCTACATTTTGTTTAGCTAGAGACTGGATTTTTTGTACTAACATTCATTACATGATATACAGGATGTCCCAAATTGATGTATACACTCTTTGAAACGTTATTTCCCAGCAACGAAATGAGGCAGAAATACAATATTTGTTGTGTATGATCCACAAGGCACTGGAATAGCATAGCAATACGTTCATCGATCTTCACGTCTTTATAAACAACAATGGCGGCGAGATTATCATTCGATGAACGTAAGTGGATACTGAAGTGTTATTGGAAAGTGGAGAATGTTGTTGTAGTGCAACGACATTGGATGGTTGAATTTGGGACACCGCCACCAACAAGGGTAACAATAACAAGAATCCGAGACAAGTTTGAAGACGATGCATGACTGCAACAGTATTCTCGTTATCAGTCTAACGTCTCTTTCTTCCCCACCGACCTTCCAACACATCTTGCACCGTTCTATCCTCTTCAAACTTGTCTCGTATTCTTGTTATTATTATCCTTGCTGGTGGTGGTGTCCCAAATCCAACCATCCAACGTCGTTGCACTTCAACAACATTCTCCACTTTCCAATAACACTTCAGTATCCACTTATCTTCATCGAATGATAATCTCGCCGCCATTGTTGTTTGTAAAGACGTGAAGATCGATGAACATGTTTGCTATCCTTTTCCAGTGCCTTGTGGATCATACACAACAAAAATTGTATTTCTGTCTCATTTCGTTGCTGAGAAATAATGTTTCAAATAGTGTATACATCAGTTTGGGACACTTGTATAATGATGTGTTTAAGTTTCATTCTTGTGAGACATTCATTTTACAAGTTATAAAATATTATATTTTTAAAAAATGCATATATTATAATTAAATGGGTTCCACTTTTTTAGTAAAATGTCTGATTTTTTTACAAGGCCCCTAAAATATTTAAAAAAACATCATGCATTAGAATTCGTATAATGTGAATACAAAGGAAGAAAAAAAATGTTGTACCTCATGCATGGAATTACAAAAAATAGCTATTAATAATTGCATACATTTTATTTTTTATTTCTTAGAACACTACTTCAATCATGAAACCCATGCACTACTTTGTTACCCATTGTTTTTAGGACAAGCAGTAAAAATGTGAACCTTCTAGGACAAAATTTGTGAATTCCATTCAATTTTGAATGTACAAAAATGCAGTGAAAATAAATGTGTGGAAAAAACAAGTTTAAAGATTTGCAAGCATGTGGCATTTAACTGGCGCAGCCTTTCAACTCTGACGTAATTTAGAACACTTAGAAGGGCCATAGGCCTCTGAAACTTTGCCAACATATAGGCCTACATTAGAATATAGATTATTTTTTAGTACAAAAAACAAAAAAAAATGTCAATTTTGATCTGAAATTGTCAATTTTTCACTCATGACCCCCTTAAGTTTACATTTCATCCCTTTAATTAAAAAACTTACAATAAAACACGGATAAGGTCTATAGAATCGGTGCAGAATATATATATATATATATATATATATATATATATATATATGCTGCACTCGAAAAATGCACAGTTTGAGAAGTCGCGAAGCCTGTTTCTGAAGAAAAACTAATAGCGTTGTTAGATGGATTAGTAGCAAATCAAAGGTGCATGTTAGAGGTTGGAATTGGGTATAAGCATTAGTTACGACCGTGACAGGTAAAAATTACTAGCCCCAACTCTGAGGAATGGCTACTCAAGAATCCTATAATTGTTCTTTTCTTCTAACACGAGACTGAATGACCTTTCAGAATAAACTCACCGTCAAAATAAATAGTGCATTAACTACCTTCAATTCGCACGTAACAATACTATATTATAATTTCAGGTTGGGAAGTGTTTTTTACAGAAGAGGTGTTTTTAATTTCTGAGATACAGATAACACTTCATAAACGTGTGTTGTACATTATTTCTTGCATGATGGTGTTTTCAAAATAATAAATAATAGTACAATAATAACATAAAATACATTATATAATGGAAATGGACAGCTAATGACAAATGAGGGGCATTTTGAGGAAGTGGCTGAATTCAAATACCTAGGAACAATAATCACAAATAGTAATGAGATGCACAAAGAAATTAAACATAGGCTCAATTCTGGAAATGCATGCTATTAAGCATTGCAGAGACTTTTGATGTCCCAACTCCTTTCAAGAAATGTTAAGCTGAAAATATATAAAACTATTATACTACCAGTTATAGTATATGGGTGCGAAACATGGACTCTTACTTTAAGAGAGGAAAGGAGATTACGAGTATTTGAGAATAAAGTTCTTAGGAAAATTTTTGGACCAAATAGAGATGAACAGACAGGTGAATGGAGCAGACTACATAACAATGAACTACATGCTCTTTATAGGAAGCCAGATGTAATAAGAACAGTCAAGTCTCGTAGACTGCGATGGGCAGGACATGTTGCACGTATGGGGAATGAAAGACGTGCATGGAAGCTTCTTGTAGGGAAAGCCAGAGGGAAACGCCCAGTTGGTAGACCAAGAATGAGGTGGGAAATTAACATTAACTATGATTTGAGGGAAGTAGATTATACAGGGAATGATTGGAAAGCATTAGCTCAGGATAGGGATGTATGGAGAGCTTATGTCCGCGCGGCCATGAACCTACGGGTTCGATAGTGCCAGTGAGTAAGTGAGTACAATAATAACATATTTGTTAGAAATATTTTCGTTCATTGTAAACAACTGACTGACATTAGTAATATTGTCAATGTATATACGCTAAATGCCATAAACAATCTAGCTGAGATTACAGCATGCCGTGACACCAATCAGGCAGAAAATGGCGGCAAATGTGAATTATGTTAATCAAAATGATGACATTGAAGAAGCGTGGGAAGTTGGGTGTGCTTCTTTAGCCGCCAGAGAAATCTAAATCAAGATATGTAAAAACATAAACTTCATTGAGAAAGTGGCTGGAGGAGAAGAATTGTAGTGTAAGTAAAAAAAAAGTGTGGTTGCTTATTTCATGCTCAGGAGTGAAACATTAAAGTCTCCAGCGAGTTTGTGGCCACAATATCCAATACTGAAGACGATGATAAATTTAAAAGAAGGTAGAAACAATAAAACAGAAATTACTAATTTTTGAAAGAAAAATTTTAAGAAGAATTTTTGGACCAAATAGAGGGACTGGAGAATCAAAACAAATAATGAACTAAACAAATTAATAAAAAATCAGAACATAGTAAACCATATAAGATCTCTCAGAATTAGTTGTCTTGGACATTTGATAAGAATGGATGATCAGAGACTGGTCAAAAAACTCTACAAATGGAAACCTATAGGAGGCAGAGCTGTAGGAAGGCCGAAGATCAGATGGGAGGATGACACAATGAACGATCTCTAAAAATGAAAGTGACTAATTTGAATATGGCAAGAGACAGATTGGCATGGAGGAGGATTGTTGAGAAGGCCAAAACTTTCATTTTTGAAGTTGTTGTGCCTTTAGATGATGATGATCAATACTGCAGATTTTGTTACACTACTTAGCTTCCTCAAAAAGAATAATATTTGACATAAAGCTAAAGAATATAAAATTTTCAGTAGAATTTTGTTAAGTCAACTTTCAATATTGTTTCAAATAAAGTTCAGTTCAATGATTTGTTTCGTAATACTACGTATGTATGTTAACACTGCCTTTTGGATATTTTTATATACATTATACGTAGTATACATAAAGGGAATGGTTTTACTTCCCACCCTAGGTAGGTAATTAGTAATATTAGAGTATATTTATTTAGTTATTTCTAGGTTGGCAACCCCTAAATTATAATATATATATATATATATATATATATATATATATATATTGTGCGATAGTGCGTTATGTCGTACTTACAGCAATGGCGACCATGATTTGTAAGTTCAACTTCCTACATTTCGGGGTTGCCAACCTAAATAACTATACTGTAATATTACATATTACAAACCACGTGCGAGAAGTAAAACTACTGCCCGCTATGTATACTACATACAATGTATAAACAAAAATATATCCAAAAGGAAGTGTTAATATACATTATACGAAACAAATCACTGAATTTTAAATGAACTGAAATTTATTTGAAACAATATAAAGAATAAATACGTACTTGCCGCCATTTTATAACTGATTGGTGTCACGGCCTGTTGTAGTCACAACTAATAAACTTTTACCACACTGTTAACGTTAGTCAGTTGTTTATAATCCATCCATCCATAGTAATTCTGCACGAAGGCAGGTCCTTCACCGCAATCATAGCATTTTCATGCTATGCTTGCAGCTTTACTAGGAAATTGCAGGTGTGGTAGCTTCCCGTTGCTTTCCACACCGATAATGGACGATGATGATAAGGATAATGATGATGGTCATATGATTTCGGGGATCGTTTAGGCCTTAAAGTTTTCCTGACATTTGTCTTACAGGTGAGGAAAAATCCCGATAAAAACCTCATCCAGAAACTGCCCCGACCGGGGATCGAACCCGGACCCGCTGCGTGACAAGGCAGCACGCTACCTCGAGACCACAGCGGTAGACTTGTTTATAATAAACACGAATATTTCCAACAAAGATGTTACTATTTTACAATTATTTATTATTTCGAAAACACCATCGCGCAAAAAACAATGTACAATGCACATTTGTGAAGTGTTTTATTGAATCTCGGAAATTAGAAACCTCACTTTCGCTCGTTTTTAAACATTTCCTCGCTTTTGTAAAAATCACTTTCAACTTTGCATTGCAATAGACTATTAATTATTTATAGTCTATATCGTAGTATTTTACATTGTTTTCAAATCACAATAATTTAAAATATAAAGGACAGGGTAAGAATATAAAATCGTTTTACAGAAGTCATGAAACCAAGCAAAGCTCACTGAATTTCCTACAGTAATAAGCAGGCCAACAGTTTTGAAGAATATGTTGAGAAAATGTAATAAAGTGTGGATACCAGAGTCATCAGTTCATTTTACAATCACTTTGTATCCTTTGTCACACAAGTGAACAATCATGATAGTAAAGAGCATTCAATATGTGGTTGGTATTGGATTCATCATCGTTCCACTGCTTCCTAGATCTAAGTTACCAAAATCATTATCAACATTTGTAACATTCATTGTTTTAACAATTGAGGTTACGCAATAAAATAATAATATAGTATACCTTTTTCATCCGTACTCCTCAATTATAATTGACCTTTATACAATAAACTTCGTTAATTTTGTTGAATCATGAAGACCTTAGGAAATTTTTTGGGCGTAAGAGAGATGAACAGACAGGTGAACGGAGAAGACTATTTAACAGTGGACTACATTGGTCTATAATAATAATAAATAATAATAATAATAATAATAATAATCTTTTTCTTCTTCTTCTTCACTTCACGGGCTAGGTAAAACGCCTGTTCCGCCTCACAGTTGTTCTGTCCATCTTTATCACTGGCCTTCCTACATTCCTTGAACCTCTTGGCTTGTAGTTAAATGCTGCTTTTGGTAATCTTGTTACGTCGATTCTATGTACATGTTTAAAACATTTTTCTCTAAATTATTTGATTTTATCATTTAACGAATAATAATAATAATAATAATAATAATTATTATTATTATTATTATTATTATTATTATTAAAAAAGTAAAGTAATCCCACTACAGGCCTCAGGAGGCCCTTGGGGCAGTAGGAGGTTAAGGCTCCCACTATTTCTGGACAATCGGCACTTGATGTCAGCCGGGTTGTCAGCCCTGCGTGACGGCCGCCTTTACCCCCAGAACAAGCGTCTGGTACTCATTTCCGTTAGAGGCTGAGTCGACCCCAGGGCCATAGTGCCGCCAGAAGGTTTGGGTCAGTTTAAAAATCTTGACCCCACCGGGACTTGAACCCTCGACCTTCCGGCTTGTAGCTCAGTGCCTTAACCACTATGCTACGGCGTGCCCCATTATTATTATTATTATTATTATTATTATTATTATTATTATTATTATAAGAATAATGTTTTAATTATTATGGCAGAGTTAAAGCCATAAGTCTTTCTCTTCCACTCAACCAGTACAAATATAAATAAATATTTGACAAATATAGATATACACTATACTGACTATAAAGAGTTAAAAATACATTAAATATTGGAATGTAAATTCCATGTAAAAACAACATTTATACGATAATAACAATAATAATACTTACGATAATAATAATAGTAATAATAATAATAGTAATATTATTATTATTATTATTATTATTATTAATAGTATAAATATGAACAATTATACGTATTTATAGGAAGCCAGATATAATAAGAACAGTTATGTCTCGTAGACAGCGATGTGCAGAACATGTGGCACGAATGGGGATTGAAAGACATGCATGGAAGCTTCTTGTAGGAAAGCCAGAGGGAAAACGCCCAGTTGGTAGACAAATAATGAGATGGGAGAATAACATTAACTATGATTTAAGGGAAGTAGGTTATACAGAGAAAGCATTAGCTCAGGATAGGAATGTATGGATAGCTTATATCCGTGCGGCCATGAACCTACTGGTTCGATAGTGCCAGTGAGTAGGTGTAGTTGTATTATATTAATAGGCCTATGTTAATTAAAGTTCGGAATTTACAATAAAACCTTATCCGTACGGAATCAACTTACATATTTGAACATAAAAACAACTTGATGTCGTTACCTCCCTCCAGTCTCTGGACAATGCCTCGAGTCTTCTCTTTGTAATAACCTTAAATTCTGAAATACATGTAGCGTGCATTTCGATAAATCAGAAGCGAGGGAATATGGTTTATTGGCCTGCGCACAAGTTTCATTATCTATTGTTGAACTGCTGTCCGCAGGATGGCCAACCGTTTGAACTTTATTGACACGTGAGCCATCAATTGCTATTCTCCCAGGAGTTGATACTGGTAGCCGAGGTCATTCAGGACCGCATAGGCAACATAAATCTCCCTCTGAAAAATAAAACTGTACCAGAGGTGTTTGTGCTGCAATAAGGAATCACTTCCCCATAAACAATACGACGCGACGTGCAATTGTCAAACCTGCGATGTATACCATATTGTAACCAAACCTTTTCATATCCGTATGTGATCATTGTTTCAAATTATAGGGCTATTCAGAAAGAAGGAACAGATATCAAGCATTTATATTTAATTAATGTTGGGCCAGACAGTAAGAAATCTGGAATTTATCAAATAAATTGTGAAGATTGCAATAAAGTTTATATAGGAAAAACAAAAAGGAATTTGGAAATTCGGACAAAAGAACATTTCAGAAATATTAAAAATTGTGAAATTGAAAAATCTGCAATTGCTGCACATAGTTTATTAGAACATCATAAAATTGGAAGAGAAGCTAAACTTTTAAAACAAGTAGAGAAACCTTTGGAATTGACAGTTTGGGAAAAAATATACATTCAGAAAAACAAAAATAGATCAATGAATTTTGATATCCCTAACGAAATTACATTGATTTCGAAGTTCATAAATTCAACCATAGATGGCAGAACTGAAGATGGCGACAATAGAATAGTTGACGGCCGAAGAATTTCATCAGTCGGAGTTATGGCTGACGATGAACATGATTATGTTTGAAATCGCGATATCATGGAAGCATGAATCCTATGAGGTGAGTTGTTTAAACAATATGTTCTCCGATGAATTTTAATAATCAAGCATTTATTTCTTCCAAACTACAAAAAATAGAAACACAATTTCAACGTTCCTGGAAAGAGAAAATTCAAATTTCACTATTTTATGCATTCAATATGAGCACCATGTGTTACACGACAAGTATCAAAACGGTGACTCATTTCTTGTCACACACGAATCAGCTGGTCTCTAGTTATCGAATTCACAGCCTCAACAGTTCTTTGTCGCAGATTTTCAAGAGTGTCAGGCATAGGGGGGGGATAAAAACACGGTATTTTGTGTAACCTCACATATGAAATTCACACGGGGTTAGGTCTGGTGACCCCCGGTGATGAAATTAATATTCTGCTCCTCCTCTATCAATCGAACAGCGCCAATACGACAGTGATCGAAACTTCAGTTTTTTTTCTGAAAAGCCCTGTATGTATGTATGTATATATATATATATATATATATATATATATATATATATATATACATTATAACTTTTCTGTAACTAAAAACCAGCGGAAAATTCGATAAGCTACTATTTTTCATTTACGCTTAATGTGGATTCTAAAATTGCTGACTTTTTGAGGGATGCCAATAAAATTATTGTTATAATAACAATTCCGCAGAAATGAGGGACACAGTAAGAGGCCTAACCTCGAAATTCGCCATTACGGAAACGTTCTGGCGAACCCTTTGAAATATTTTATGATGGACTATGTCATATTATACAGGAAATGATTGGAAAGCATTAGCTCAGGATAGGAATGTATGGAGAGCTTACGTCCACTCGGCCATGAACCTACGGGTTCTATAGTGCCAGTGAGTTAGTTTGTTGGTTTAATAAAAAATTAAAACACAAAAATATAATACCTAAAGTAAAATTAAGTTGATGAACGGTCACCCATACTTTTGGAATCCTCACTCACAGTTCCGACGGTCACCTGTACACATATATATCCCAGTCCTCGGAAATTAATATAATTATATATTACATATACCTTATTAGGTAACACGGAGCCAACAGAACGGAGCACAATATATTATCTGCCAGTCTTCAGCCCTGGGGCCAATTATTCAGTGTTTTCATAAATCTTCTTCTTCTTCTTCTTCTTAATCATGGTTTAGGCTTATTTACTAGTCTGTTCCACTTCCAAATTGCAGCTGCTTCCATCTTTTCTTTGGTCTTCCCAAACTTCTTCTTCCTCGTGGTGAATAGCTGTATGCTGCTTTTGGTATTCTATTCTCAGTCATCCTTGCCAAGTATTCTTTCCAGTTTGTTCTGTATTTCACTATTGTTGTGTTTAATTCCTCTACTTTTAGTTGTCTTATTTCTGTGTTATGTTTTTTGTCTGTTCTTTGATATTCTGCTATTGGTCTGAGGAATTTCATTTCAGCAGCTTGTATTCTGGCAGATTGTTTTGTTGTCACTGTCCATACAAATATAATTTTATACCAAATTACGTATTCGCTTCGGCAATATATTAAAGGGGTTAATGGACTCACTCTTCGTCCCCTTGTCGCTTCTACAGAAGCTGGCAGGGAATACAGCAGCCGCAGTACCAGCATTGTATGTCGTCCATCTTGTTTATTACACGCTTTATATTAGCTTGACCTGTATCTATCTATCTATCTATGTAACGGAATCTTTCAACGCGATTTTCACCCACTTAAAATCATTGGATCGACTTGAAATTTTGTATGCTTGTAGATGACCCGTGACAATACAATAATTTCATATTTATTTTCTAAAATCCTGGCCATAATCATCAGAAAATCTAAAAAAGTGTTTTTGTATCAATGTATCGGAATCTTTCGACGCGATTTTCACCCACGTAGAAACATTGGATCGCCTTGAAACTTTGTATATTTGTAGAGGACCCGTGACAATACAATAATTTCATATTTATTTTCTAAAATCCTGGCCATAATCATCAGAAAATCTAAAAACGTGTTTTTGTATCAATGTAACGGAATCTTTCGACGCGATTTTCACCCACTTAGAAACATTGGATCGACTTGAAACTTTGCATACGTGTAGAGGACCCGTGACAATACAATAATGTCATATTTGGTTTCTAAAATCCTGGCCAGAATCATCCGAAAATCGAAAAAATGAAAACTGGTATGATAGATTGCGGACTTGTCGACTTTTTAGTCAATCGTTGTAAGAGCTCAGTTGGTAGAGCGGTGAACTCTTAGTGGTATATAATTTCAGTGATCCATACGTCGCTGGTTCAAATCCGGCTGGGAGGGTTATTTTTTATAGAAGAGTATTACTTTTAGCTCATATTACAATAGTATCGAATTTAAAGATATTTATATTTTTATCTTATTCTGTAAAATATTAAAACTAAAAAATAAAAAATAAATAATAGTTTTAAAAAACTAAAAGTACACGCTTTATTAGAAAACTAAAAAATGAAAAATAATTTTAATTTCCAATACGCTTGGGATAAAATTAAAGTGGTCAAGAAAAGAATCATCTCCAACACATATAGAATAAAACTAGAGTTGTCAACAAAAAGAAAATAATTTTACCATCAAAAGCGTGGGGTGCTTTTTATGATTTTTACATTTTCTTCTTAGAGAGCTTATTTTACCAATATCTGTTTATTATCAAATATATTAATTTATATAAAGCACACATTGTTAACAGGTAGAAGGACAGAAAAAAATATTATAGAATTGCCAGTCTCACGCGGCCCAGGAGCCATATGTTGCATAAGTATCCACCAGTTCCCTTGTGTGAAACTTTTCCTTTTGTAGTAGTAGTAGTAGGACTTTATTAGACAAAAAGTAAGATATTTACAATATTATTTACAAATATGGGTCGCACGGGCAGTAAGCCGTACGTGCTGTTGACAGTCCGTTACAATAAAGTAATAATTGGTACTAGTGTAAAGAAAAATAAACAACAAAAACAGCAATAACATTACAATTACATAAAGGAAACACAATAATAATATTACAATTAAATAATAACACAATAGCATTATACACTAAAAACATTAACATTACAATTACATAAAGAAAACACAATAATATTACAATTAAGTAATAACACAATAGCATTATACACTAATTAATTTATATATAATTGTTAATAATTAATGGTATTGCATTTTGATAACATATATTTATTCATGAATGAGTGTTGTCCTTTTCGCGTTTTGTCCAGAAATTTACCGAGGTTATCCAATTTTCTGGATTTACCAATAACTCGTAGCATGCCAATCTTTCCCGATTTGAATTTAGAAATCTTTCCGGTAATAACTGACGTCTCCAATATTCTAAATCATTACATTTTCCTAATATATGTATCTCATCTTCAAAGTTCCCGCACATTGGACATATTCGCATATCGTGATCGTCGCTAATTTTTAGAAATTTCCATGCCCCTAGCCTAAACCAAGCAAGCCCTGATCTCTCCTTAAATCCTAGGTTGAGTATATACGATTCTTTTCCCCAGACGTGTTTTAGGTCTCTTTGTAAACACAGTGAGCGTTTTCCTGTACATTCGGCGAAAGTTTTTCCTTTTGTAATAAACTGGCTTGTTTTCATATCCACATCAGATTGTGAAAGTGTCGATCACCTACCTCAATAAACTACGTAATTTGTCGCACTCCCATAAATATTCTCCATGTAAGTACAGACTGCTGGAGCCCTCACATATAAGATCCTTCTTCATTTCTAAATGGGTTTTATACATCAACGATTTGATGTTCGCTCATAAAAATTCAGAGATGTTAGGGGGGGCACGCCGTAGCGTAGTGGTTAAGGCACTGAGCTACAAGCCGGAGGGTCGAGGGTTCAAGTCCCGTTGGGGTCAGGAATTTTAAACTGACCCAAACCCTCTGGCGGCACTATGGTCCTGGGGTCGACTCAGCCTCAAACGGAAATGAGTACCAGACGCTTGTTCTGGGGGTAAAGGCGGCCGTCACGCAGGGCTGACAACCCGGCTGACATAAAGTGCCGATTGTCTAGATAAAGGGGGAGCCTTAACCTTCTACTACCCCAAGGGCCTCCCGAGGCCTGTTGTGGGATCACACTTTTACACTTTAGAGCACCCCACGCTTTTGATGGTAAAATTATTTTCTTTTTGTTGATAACTCTAGTTTTATTCTATATGTGTTGGAGATGATTCTTTTGTTGACAACTTAAATTTTATCCCAAGCGTATTGGAAATTAAAATTATTTTTCATTTTTTTAGTTTTCTAATAAAGCGTGTTCTTTTAGTTTTTTAAAACTATTATTTATTTTTTTTGACTTTGACTTCCCTGACAACATGAACAGTAGTCATGGTTTGGTCCTTGTGTTTAGTAGCGTCGGAATCCATTTTTACACGCTTTATATTAGCTTGACCTGTATCTATGTAACTCAATCTTTTAACGCGATTTTCACCCACTTAAAACCATTGAATCGACTTGAAACTTTGCATACTTGTAAAAGACCCGAGACAATATAATAATTTCATATTTTGTTTCTAAAATCATGGCCAGAATCATCAGAAAATCAAAAAAAGTGTCTTTGAATCTATATAACGGAATTTTTTAACACGATTTTCACCTACTTAGAAACATTGGATCGATTTGAAGCTTTGTATACTTGTAAAGGACCCATGACAATACAATAATTTCATATTTTGTTTCTAGAATCCTGGCCAGAATCATCAGAAAATCTCAAAAAAATGAAAACTGGTATAATAGGTTGCGGACTTGTCGACTTTTTAGTCAATCGTTGTAAGAGCTCAGTTGGTAGAGCGGTACACTCTAGTGGTATATTATTTCTGTAATCCATAGGTCGCTGGATCAAATCCGGCTGGGAGGTTTTTTTTTAGAAGAGCATTACTTTCAGCTCATACTACAATAGAATAGAATTTAAAGATATTTACATTTTTATCTTATTCTGTAAAATATTAAAACTAAAAAATAAATAATAGTTTTAAAAAACTAAAACAACACGCTTTATTAGAAAACCGAACTAAAAAAATGAAAAATAATTTTAATTTCCAACATGCTTGGGATAAATAATTTTACCATCAAAAGCGTGGGGTGCTTTTTATGATTTTTACATTTTCTTCTTGGAGACTTTACTTTTACCAATATCTGTTTATTATTAAATATATATATATATATATATATATATGTATATATATTGATTGAGAGCACCCCACGCTTTTGATGGTAAAATTACTTATCCCAAGCATGTTGGAAATTAAAATTATTTTTCATTTTTTTAGTTCGGTTTTCTAATAAAGCGTGTTGTTTTGGTTTTTTTAAACTATTGTTTATTTGTTTATACTGTACACCTGTACAACTTTAAAATTGATAAAGTGGCTTAGGGAGAACATTTCCTTAAATGGAGCATTCAGTGTAATTAAAATCAGAATGTAATTATTCCTCGTAATCTGTTTTATCGTGCCGTTATAGTCTAAGATGCGGCTGCAAGATTACTACGTTCATCGAGGGTATGAACAAAATATATTTTTTTTCATAAAATTGTAAATGACTGAATACATTTTTGCCGAGTTGCCTATTAAAATTTGGCCGCCACTACGTATAATTAAAATATAATTTATCTATTAATTAAATAAAAATAAAACTTAGTTTTATTTGATTTTCTTATTTATTAAGATATAATTCAGTTATAGCTGTTTCGGTACACTGTACCTTCTTCAGACATGTTAACAAATTGTATTATCCATAATTTGTTAACATGTCTGAAGAAGGTACAGTGTACCGAAACAGCTGTCACTGAATTATATCTTAACAGTAAAGTAAAGTAAAGTGATCCCACAACAGACCCGGAGGCCCTTGGGATAGTAGGAGGTTAAGGATCCCACTTTTTTCTAGACAATCGGCACTTTATGTCAGCCGGGTTGTCAGCCCTGCGTGACGGCCGCCTTTACCCCCAGAACAAGCGTCTGGTACTCATTTCCGTTAGAGGCTGAGTCGACCCCAGGGCCATAGTGCCGCCAGAGGGTTTGGGTCAGTTTAAAAATCCTGACCCCAACGGGACTTGAACCGTCGACCCTCCGGCTTGTAGCTCAGTGCCTTAACCACTACGCTACGGCTTAATAAATATGAAAATCAAATAAACCTGTAAGTTTTAGTTTTATTTAATTAATAAATATGGATGTAAAAAACAAGATCTATATAGGATAACGGCGGCAGAAATGAATTTTTTTAGATCTGTTAAAGGGTGCACTAAGGAAGACAGAATCAAGAACACAGAAATAAGACAGGAACTTGAAATATTTGCAATAACTGATAAAATAGATACATATAGACAAAAATGGAAGCAACACATAGACAGAATGAATGAAGATAGATACCCAAAACAAATAAAATACAAACCTAAAGGCACCCGAGATGTGGGCAGACCTAGAAAGAGATGGGCTGAAGTCGGAACGGGTCAACAGACCTAATCCATGAATGCAGATGATGATGATGATGAATATGGGTGTTCATCAAGTAAACACTAACTCAATTGAATATATAATTTATTTATTTATTTGAAATAATTTGATTCACTTGTTATTAAAATAAATTATAATCCAGATCGCAGAAATCCATGTATAGAGCTTGAAAAGTTTTGATTGTCATTGCAAACTTGGCCGTAATCTCCTCGCAGCGGGATGTAAAACCACTGTCCTTTATGTATATTACGTACAATGTATATACAAAAATATATCCAAAAGGTAGTGTTAATATGCATTATACGAAACAAATCACAGCACCTTAAATCAACTGAACTTTATTTGAAACAATATAAAACAATAAATACGTACTTACCACCATTTTATTACTGAATGGTGTCACAGCCTGTTGTAGCAGCGAGGAGGTTTACGGCCAAGTTTGCGAAGGCAACCAAACCTTTTCAAGCTCTATACATCGATTTCTTCGAACTGGATTATAATTTATTTTAATAACAAGTGAATCAAATTATTTCGAATAAATAAATAAATAAAATTTAATTAAACATATTGGCGGCCGAATTTTAATAGGCAATTCGTCAAAAATGTATTTAGTCATTCACAATTTTATGAAAAAATATATTTTTTTCATACACTCGATGAATGTAGAAATCTTGCAGCCGGATCTTGGACTATTACTAGAGTACTTAATAGAGAAATAGATACACTTTCTTGCAGACCATCCTGGATGTTAGCTGAAAATGAAGTTTAAATCTAGATAAAATATATGAATCGATCCGTTATAACGGCGGAGGTAATGTAGTTAAGGAGAGACTGGTGTTAAATTGAAGTAATTTGTCACATTACAGGCAGTTAACGTGAACTCTGATAATATAATAGCTAGCGTCTTCCTTATAACCTCACGTCTTCTTCATACACTATCTATTAAAAAAGGCTCATCCATATATTTTCATAAAATCAAAACATTAATTTTACCGAACAGTTGGTACAGACGATGGCATTTGCGACTCGTATTGGATTTTATGTTCCTTAACGGATTAGGTCTTTGCCTGTTCCGATCTCGTATCTGTTCAGCCCAGTGCTTTCTTGGACTTCCTAACGATCTTCGTCCTGCGGGATTATACATCAGTGCCATCTTTGGCATCATTCTATCATTCTTTGCAGATGTTCTATCCAATTTCTCCTGTGTTCTTTTATTTGTTGAAGAAGTGGCCACTCCTTAAAGTTAAAGATAATAAATAATTGTGTATTTTTTAATTTCTGTATACCTAAATATAACTTAACCCATCCGCCTCAAAAGACGAGGTAGACTCGCTTAACTCTGCTATTATATATTTTGCAATATTTTGTACATCCCTTGGCAGAGTAATCTTTTGTTAACATTTATGAATAGTAGAGGGATGTATTTTGGATTTCGCCCTTATTGAGATATCAAGTACCGTTATATTTTGTTTGTTTTGAATGTCTAAAAATTGACAATATAATTTATGGTAACTGGGGAAATGCACTGAGCACTTAAACCTGAAACTAATGGGTTAAAACCTAAATACTTGATTGTTAGTTCATGTCAAATAAGAGAATAAGAATTTCTATAATAACACAAATATTTTACTTCATAAAGATTTTTTAAATAATGATTTTAAAAATTGTTTTTATTTTAAAATGGTCTGAATTGTAAATATTTCTATTAAATTTTATTCATGAATTACAAATATATAATATAAACGAGAGAATGCCCAGAAATAAATGTAACTGGTTTGAACATATACAAAGTTTGCCAAATAATCGTTTATCAAAACAGCTGCTTCATTATAAACCTCTAGGCCGAAGAAATGTAGGAAGACCAAAAGTCATTGGAAAGACAGCCTGCACCTGCAGCATATAGTGTACCGGGGAGCGGAACGGGCCAACAGGCCCATACCTTGAAGATGATGATGATGAAATTTTAATAATAATCATAATCATCATCCTTCACGGATTAGGTCTTTGCCTGTTCCGACCTCACATCTGTTCAGCCCAGTACTTTCTTGGACTTCCTACCGATCTTTGTCCTCCAGGATTATACATCAGTGCCATCTTTGGTATCCTATCCTGTGTCAATATTTGCAGATGTTCTATCAATTGTTCGTGAGTTTTTCTATTTGTTGAAGAAGTGGTTGTACTTTTAGTTCCTCTCTAATATCATTTCTAATATGTTCTTCTCTTGTACAACCTTTCACAGCCCGTAGGACTCTCATTTCCCCTGCCTGAATTTTACTTCAGGACCCAGGACCCATACATCGCCACTGGTAGTGCCATCGTTGAGTAAAATCTTAGCTGCGTATCCTTTCGTACTTTGTTCCTCAGCGTTCGACCGATTGTTCCAAAATTATGTTGAAATTTTTGCATTTTCTAATTTATATCTTGTTCTTCATTTTAACATTTTAATGATATCTGAATAACTGTATACTCTCATAATTAAAAGTAAACTAAATTGTGATTGGAATTAAAAGTACTTGCCTTTCTTATATGACCAATCGGATTTAACCTTTCATTTTATAGAGTGATTAACCATATAAAATTAAGAATACTGCCATATGACGTAATAATGAACTTAATATTATAACATGTTAAATCTATTTATCATAAGTAATGCCACGAGTGATTTCCAAATTATCCGTGAGTCGTGAATTTATCTAGAGAATTTGGAAATCAAGAGTGGCATTTGTTAGGACTATTAAACGAATAAAATTAAGCTGTTTACTCACAAATCATTATTTAAATATAGTTATTTTAAAATATTTATATATTTAATGTAAACGGCGATGTTTGAAAACAAATGAGAAACGACAGGTATGCTTCATCTGCTTCTTTTGTTTATCACTGCAACCAGATCATACTATTTATTGCCAAAGGAACGCAATATTGTAAGAATGCTCTCTAGTGGAGAAAAAATGAAACACATCAAACTGTATATTAATTCATTTCTGATGTCGTATGATGTAAATATGACAATTATATTTTTCTAGATTATTACCTGGGAAAAATACATTTAAGAAAGTGCAAACAGTGGTTTCTTTTTTTGGTGGTATAATCAATTGCTACAAATGTTTTTATATTAACTCCTGCAAGCGCTATGTGTTGACATCTATGCACTATATATACAATCTGGTAGCCGTATTTCTTATAGGCTCAGTCACTGCAAAATAATGGTCAGACCTGTTCAGAATATTAAAAAGGAGGAGCTTTCTTTAATATGGTAAATATAACTGATAAATATTTCGTGAAACATGACTCTGATTGGTTGTAAAACAGAAATCATTGAAACGTGATTGGCCATTGACTCCCATTTGGGGCATGAGTTAAATAGACATAAGTAATACCACGAGCGAATTTATCTAGAGAATTTGGAAATCAAGAGTGGCATTTGTTATGACTATTTAACGAATAAAATTAAGCTGTTTACTCACAAATCATTATTTAACTATAGTTATTTTAAAATATTTATATATTTAATGTAAACGGCGATGTATGAAAACAAATGAGAAATGTTATGTTTAATTTGTTTATCACTGCTACCAGATCATATTTATTGCCAAATAGAATCGCAATATTGTAAGAATGCATCCTAGCGCAGAAAAAATGAAACACATCATTACAGGTTATTAATTAATTTTTGATGCCCTATGATGTAAATGTGTCAATTATATTTTTCTCCAACATTAATTCCTGGGAAATAATATGTTTAAGAAAGTGTAAACAGTGGTTTCTTTTTGGTATAATCAATTTATACAATTTTTTTATTATATCTCGCAAGCAGAATCTGGTTACAATCGTATACTACATATATAATCTGGGAGCCACTTATTAAAATGAAAGCGATAAAATGAGAGTAGTAAAGTCGATGTGAAAAAGACTGTGATTGGTTGTAAATCAAAATGCATTGAAATGTGATTGGACATTGATTACCATTTGGGGCATGAGTTAAAAAGTATGCATATATCTTTCGTTCTGAATAGAAGTAAGCAGATCTCTTCAAATAAAATGTAACTCTCTCCAATACAAGGATTGAAAAAAAGTGTAATTTTATATTTAAAATTAAAAGAATCTACGTTGTGAATAAGAAGAATTGATTTGAAAAAGACGATGAAGAATTTTTACCACCGGAATTTATTTGATCTACTTGGAACTCAAAACTTGAAATAAATCCTAATAATTCATACAATAACATTTTTTTTTATTTTAAGAAGCGTCACCTTTATACCTACTTCCGACCCTGAGAAGAGAATCCAGCTATATCACAATTAACCTAAGTCAATCCCGACCTAATCCGAACCTAAAACCTAAACCCAACCTAAATCCTTCATCATATAACAGCTAGCGTCTTTGACTTCACGTATTTCTTATAACCTCACGTCTTCTTTTTACACTATTTAAAAAAAAAGCTCATCCATATCTTACTTTCATAAAATCTTCTTCTTCTTCGTCACGGTTTAGACTTTTTTAGCCAGTTCCGGCTCCAAATTGCTGTTCTTTCCATATTTTCTTTGGTCTTCCCAAACTTCTTCTTCCTCTAGATGAATATTTGTATGCTGCTTTTGGTATTCTATTCTCAGTCACCCTTGCTAAGTGTTCTTTCCAGTTTGTTCTATATTTCACAATTGTTGTGTTTAATTCCTCTACTTTTAGTTGCTGTCTTATTTCTGGGTTGTGTTTTTTTGTCTGTTCTTTGGTATCCTGCTGTTGGTCTGAGGAATTTAATTTCAGCAGCTCGTATTCTGGCGTATTGTTGTGTTGTCATAAAATCGAAACATTAATTTTACCGAAGAGTTGGCTCAGACGATGACTTTAATATTAGTATTGGGAAGTTCAACAACCTGGTGAGGTGATGTCACAGTTTTCCTTAGTCGAGACAAATGCTGAATTTAAAATTGCTTACAACGAGCTATTTCTAAAAATATTTCTGAAGATTCATTATAATCAAAATTGAGGTTATGTAGTAAAATAACACTGGTCAACATGATTTTTCTATCATGTGTATCAATAGTTGTACTTAATACAGTTTTTATCGTGTTTTCAAATATGTATTCGGAATTTCTCCATCACCCACAGCTTTTTTATTTCAATTCCAATTAATGGATTTAAATATTTTTTTAATAAACGTTTTTTCGTCGATTTATCCATTGTAAAATAAAACGGGAAACACTTTCATCAGGAGATTTCAGCTATAGAAAAGAGATATCAAAGCATATGGAATCCTAACATGCTGGCCGATTATTGATGGACCATGAAGAGGGATGCTCCACAGGCGAAATACAGCAGAAAATCATCATTTCTCACCTTCTAGGTGAGTCCGAATGTTCGAATATTGTGTAGTTACGAATGTAGAAGATATTAAAGTGTTTGAAATTATAAAAACCTGTCTCTCGGAAACCTTGCGCGATGGAGAAAAACCGATGTCATATTTGAATTCAGGAGAAAAAATACTATCAAAATCATATATTTTTCTTTCTGAGATAAAAAATAGTTTCTTTTTTGTTGCTCGGTGTTATTTAAAAATATGAATATAAGCATCTGATATATCAGTCTTCCTCAATTAAAATGGATTTTTGTTTAAAAAACTTCGTCAATTAGTTAAAGCCATGCGGGCCTTTCAGAACATGTTTCATCTTCAGCATGTCATTTTTTTAAACAAAAATCCATTTTAATTAAGGAATACTGATATAGCAGGTGCTTATATTACTATTTAAAATGAAGTTTACTATTTCTAGAAGACAAAATCAAATGGCAGCTGATTACTTCCTAGTTAATATAAATTTAAATGTATTGCTCATTATTATTAAATTTATTATTATTATTATTATTATTATTATTAAATTTATAACTATTATTGTTAAATTTATTATTATTCTTGTTAAATTTATTATTGTTATTATTATTAAATTTATTATTATTATTGTTAAATTTATTATTATTATTATTATTATTATTAAATGTATTATTATTATTACAATTATTATTATTATTATTATTAAATTTATTATTAATATTATTAAATATATTATTATTATTATTATTATTATTATTATTATTATTTAAATTTATTATTATTACTATTATTATTAAATTTATTAATTTATTATTACTATTTTTATTATTATTATTATTATCATCATCATCATTATTATTACTATCATCATCATCGTCATCATCATCATTATTATTATTATTATTATTATTAATTATTATTATTATTATTATTATTATTATTATTAATTATTATTATTATTATTATTAATTATTATTATTATTATTATTATTATTATTATTATTATTATTATTATTATTATTATTATTATATGGGGGCACGCCGTAGCGTAGTGGTTAAGGCACTGCGCTACAAGCCGGAAGGTCGAGGGTTCAAGTCCCGTTGGGGTCAGGATTTTTAAACTGACCCAAACCTTCTGGCGGCACTATGGCCCTGGGGTAGACTCAGCCTCTAACTGAAATGAGTACCAGACGCTTGTTCTCCTACTACCCCAAGGGCCTCGCGAGGCCTGTTGTGGGATCACTTTACTTTACTTTACTTTATTATTATTATTATTATTATTATTATTATTATTATTATTATTATTATTATTATTATTATTATAATCCCCCCCAGGAGCTATCACCTTGACGTGGTGGGGGGGCTTAGTACCCGATGAACCAGACGACTCTACTGGGGAAGATTGACTTAGGTTAATCTTGCTGGTGGGTAAGAGGCGAGGGGAACTAAGTATAGCTCACAACGAAGGAATGGCGTCTGTATCCATATTGGGCGGCCACATCTTCGTCAAGTCAAGTCTTCAACGGTCAACAGGGCGACAAGGAATAGCACAGCTAAACTTGTAGGGCTTGAAGAGCGGAAGAAGCAGCCCTCTCTTGGGGGGTGGATACCCAGAGGAGCATGTTTGGAGGCTCAGAGGAAGCAGCCCTTCCACCATCCTTGTCCTGCGAAGCGCTCGTAACGCTTCCAGGAGACATTTATCTTACTGAGAAGCTTCATGGAAATCAGCCGGATTGTCAATAAAAGGAACCGACCCAAGCAAGATAAAAGGATACGATTTGGAATAAAGGACATTTTGAAATAGAATAAGAAATGAGGATATAAGAGAAGAATTGAAAGTACAGCCTTTATTGGATAAAGTCACGAATTACAGACAGAAATGGATTGATCACATGGATGGAATGAGCAAGGAGAGATATCCATTGTTAGCCAGAAATTATCAAGCAAGAGGAAGGCGTGATGTTGGAAGACCTAGAAGACGTTGGGCTGATGCAATATGAAGTCGGAACGGGCAATTGCCTAATCCCTGGAGTGATGATGATGATGATGATGATGATGATTATTATTATTTGAAACTCTCGTTTTAACTGGTGAAAAAATTCTTAAATAAAAAATACCGAATGGTAAAAATTATCACCATTCTTAGCAATGTTTCTCTTATCGCATTTAGTTACTAACTTAAATGTATAAAGGTTTGCACTGGATCGGGATGGAAGAAGCTTCTCGTGAAGCTCAGACTCTGAGATGAGTTGTTGCGCCATATCAGAGATGCTGCTGATGTTTAAAAAATAATTTATAAATCGTTATTTTAGAGTGTAATTTATTACTGTACATTCACTAACTAGCTAACTAACTGGCACTATCAAACCCGTAGGTTCATTGCCGCGCAGACACAAGCTCTCCATACATCCCTATCCTGAGCCAATGTTTTCCAACCATCCCCTGTATAATCTACTTCCCTCAAATCATTGTTAATGTTATTCTCCAACCTCATCCTTTGTCTACCAACTGGGCGTTTTCCCTCTGGCTTTCCTACAAGAAGCTTCCATCCAAGCCTTTCATTCCCCATTCGTGCCACATGCCCTGCCCATCGCAGTCTACGAGACTTAACTGTTCTCATTATATCTGCCTTCCTGTAAAGACCATGTAGTTCATTGTTATGCAGTCTTATCAATTCACCTGTCTGTTCATCTCTCTTAGGTCCAAACATTTTCCTAAGAACTTTATATTCTCAAATACTTGTAATCTCCTTTCCTCCCTTAAAGTAAGAGTTCATGTTTCGCACCCATATAATATAACTGGTAGAATAATAGTTTTATATATTTTCAGTTTAAAGTTTTTTTTAAAGGAGTTGGGACATCAAAAGTCTCTGCAATGCATAATAGCACGCATTTCCAGAATTGAGCCTATGTTTAATTTCTTTGTGCATCTCATTCCTATTTGTGACTCTTGTTCCTAGGCATTTGTATTCAGCCACTTCCTCAAAATTCCCCTCATTTGTCATTAGCCGTCCATTTCCATTATAATTTTATATCCACTGCATAAAGAAAATAGTTAACAGTTATCAGTGTACAGGTATATGGTAGAGATAAAATTCCATTATTGTTAAGTAAGATTTTATGTAATGCTCCTTAATTACCCTATGTTTATTTAACTGTATGCAGTGTAATTATATCAGTTTTAACGGCGCATTTATATGACTATTTTTCGTTTTATTTCAGACTCAAGCTGTTGTATCTTATCGACTAATGTGAGTATTTACACTGTCATTTTGTACTTTATGTTCTTTTGTCAACTAACAACTTTGTTGTTCTGTTTTCGAGTCCTATATCACCGTTGAAGTACTTGTCTTAAGCATAATTAGATATAGAACTTGGAAAAATTTTAGTAACTATCTAAACTCATTGGCATTATCGAACCAGTAGGTTCATGGCCGTGCGAACATAAACTCTCCGTACATCTCTATCCTGAGCTAATATTTTCCAATCACCCCCTGTATAATCCACTTCCTTCAAATAATGTTTTATGCTATTCTCACAGCTCATTATTTCCCTGCCTATTCGGCGCTTTCGCTCTAGTTTTCCCACGAGTTTCCATCATACCCTATTCGTGACGCATTTTCTGTCCATCGCAATCTACGAGACTTACCTGTTCTTATTAAATATCGTCATCATATTCGTCTGCATTCACGGATTAGGTCTGTTGACCCGTTCCGACTTCAACCCATCTCTTTCTAGGTCTGCCCACATCTCGGGTGCCTTTAGGTTTGTGTTTTGTTATTTGTTTTGGATAGCTATCTTCATTCATTCTGTCTATGTGTTGCTTCCATTTTTTGTCTATATGTATCTATTTTATCAGTTATTGCAATTATTTCAAGTTCCTGTCTTATTTCTGTGTTCTTGATTCTGTCTTCCTTAGTGCACTCTTTAACAGATCTCAAAAATTTCATTTCTGCCGCCGTTATCCTACTTAGATCTTGTTTTTTATGTATCCAGGCTTCTGATCCATAGAGCAGTACCGGTACTGCCAACATTTTATAAAATTTCAATTGGGTCTCTCTTGTTGTTTTGTTATTTAGTGATCGTTTTATCGTACCACTTATTCCCTGGAATTTTGCTATTTTATTATTTATATCATTATCATAATTAAATGAAATGTCACATCCTAGATAATTGAGATGGTTCACCTGTTCTATGATTTTGTTTTCCTATTACTATTTTCGATCTGATTTCCAATAAAAATCATGTAGCTCACTCTTATGCAATATTCTCAATTCGGCTGTTTATTCATCTCTCTTTGGTCCACAAATTTTCCTAAGAACTTTATTCACAAATTCTTGTATTTTTTCTCCTACCTTAAGAAACGAGTCCATATATTTGAAGAGAAAAATTTTCGCCTAGACCGGGACTCGAACCCGGGACCCTTGGCTTTCCGGGCCAAGTGCTCTACCAACTGAGCTACCGAGGCGAGTTACGATCTAGACGCAAATTTTTCTCTTATGTACGTTGTAATTCCCTTGCGCCAAATGCTTGAAACCATAGCTTCTATCTTGCAAATGGCGGCTTCTTAGTTAAGAAGACATTTATTGGGAATTTAACACTACTTTATAGCCAGTAGGGCTTCTATTGACGATTTTATTATTAATTTAACACTTCTCATTGAAGGATAAATTATATTTGAAGAGAAAAATTTTTCTCTTCAAATATAATTTATCCTTCAATGAGAAGTGTTAAATTAATAATAAAATCGTCAATAGAAGCCCTACTGGCTATAAAGTAGTGTTAAATTCCCAATAAATGTCTTCTTAACTAAGAAGCCGCCATTTGCAAGATAGAAGCTATGGTTTCAAGCATTTGGCGCAAGGGAATTACAACGTACATAAGAGAAAAATTTGCGTCTAGATCGTAACTCGCCTCGGTAGCTCAGTTGGTAGAGCACTTGGCCCGGAAAGCCAAGGGTCCCGGGTTCGAGTCCCGGTCTAGGCGAAAATTTTTCTCTTCAAATATAATTTATCCTTCAATGAGAAGTGTTAAATTAATAATAAAATCGTCAATAGAAGCCCTACTGGCTATAAAGTAGTGTTAAATTCCCAATAAATGTCTTCTTAACTAAGAAGCCGCCATTTGCAAGATAGAAGCTATGGTTTCAAGCATTTGGCGCAAGGGAATTACAACGTACATAAGAGAAAAAATTTGCGTCTAGATCGTAACTCGCCTCGGTAGCTCAGTTGGTAGAGCACTTGGCCCGGAAAGCCAAGGGTCCCGGGTTCGAGTCCCGGTCTAGGCGAAAATTTTTCTCTTCAAATATAATTTATCCTTCAATGAGAAGTGTTAAATTAATAATAAAATCGTCAATAGAAGCCCTACTGGCTATAAAGTAGTGTTAAATTCCCAATAAATGTCTTCTTAACTAAGAAGCCGCCATTTGCAAGATAGAAGCTATGGTTTCAAGCATTTGGCGCAAGGGAATTACAACGTACATAAGAGAAAAATTTGCGTCTAGATCGTAACTCGCCTCGGTAGCTCAGTTGGTAGAGCACTTGGCCCGGAAAGCCAAGGGTCCCGGGTTCGAGTCCCGGTCTAGGCGAAAATTTTTCTCTTCAAATATAATTTATCCTTCAATGAGAAGTGTTAAATTAATAATAAAATCGTCAATAGAAGCCCTACTGGCTATAAAGTAGTGTTAAATTCCCAATAAATGTCTTCTTAACTAAGAAGCCGCCATTTGCAAGATAGAAGCTATGGTTTCAAGCATTTGGCGCAAGGGAATTACAACGTACATAAGAGAAAAATTTGCGTCTAGATCGTAACTCGCCTCGGTAGCTCAGTTGGTAGAGCACTTGGCCCGGAAAGCCAAGGGTCCCGGGTTCGAGTCCCGGTCTAGGCGAAAATTTTTCTCTTCAAATATAATTTATCCTTCAATGAGAAGTGTTAAATTAATAATAAAATCGTCAACGAGTCCATGTTTTATAACAATATAATGTAACTGGTAGAATATCAGTTATTATTTTTCAGTTTAATTTTTTTGAAAGAAATTGGGATGACAAAAGTCCCTGTAATGTTTAACAGCATGCATTTCCAGAATTGAGCGTATGTTTCATTTCTTCCTGCGCCTCATTCTGGAGAAATGTTAATATATTAATTATTTTTTCATCTCATTTCTCTGCAATGTTTCATGTTAAGGACGGATAAAACTAGTAAAAATGATATATTTATAAAATATATGAAAAATCTACTCCCTTTCATTATATTGCTTTTGTGACATAGAGTAAAATTTCGAAAATTCCCATTACAAACTCCCTGGCTTCATAGAGGTGACTGAGTATATAATGCCTTCAATATGATCCCGTGACCGGAAAAACATCTATTCATTTATATATAAATTCCGAATCCCCATTTTTAAATATTTAGCTTCATCTATAAAGGAATAAATTACATTTATTTGTCACGTCTGCAATCGGATTTTTAAATGATGCCATGGGAACACATGATAATTTATTGTAAAAACTAATAAATATCTTCTTGTATCTTATAAGCCCATGTTTCCCTTTACAGAGATTTAGGCGCTCTCCCTCTACGCGGAAGTATTTGAACCATACTAATTTAGTTACACTTGTTTTTGTGCAGATGTCATTTGAGTGGTCCGTGGTCAGCGTTCCGCCTCATACTGACATCTAGGAAACCAAGGTAGTATTAGGACGGGAAAATTCGGTAAATTTTGCTTAGAGGCCTTTTCATTCAGGCTTAAGGACCTTTTATGAGACTGAAAATCTTCAGACTCGGGACCCACGTCTAAAAGTCCCTCCCGGAGGACTTGCTCCTTGGATTTTTCGATCCTAAAAATCCATCGACCCCGGGCGGGTTTAAACCCGCGACCCTCGGGACGAGAGGCAAGGAGCATAACCACTAGTCGACCGCGATCGACTTAAAATAAATATTTTGTATTGTATTGTAAGCCTATATTTTCCCTTTACAAAAATGTAGGCGCTGTCCCCCTACAGGGGAAAATTTGAACCATACTAATTTAGTTACACTTGTTTTTGTGCAGATGTCATGGTCAGCGTTCCGCCTCATACTGACATCTAGGAAACCAGGGTAGTACTAGGACGGGAAAATTCGGTAAATTTTGCTTAGAGGCCTTTTCATTCAGGCTTAAGGATCTTTTACGAGCCTGAAAATCTTCAGACTCGGGACCCACGTCTAAAAGTCCCTCCCGGAGGACTTGCTCCTTGGATTTTTCCATTCTAAAAATCCATCGACCCCGGGCGGGTTTAAACCCGCGACCCTCGGGACCAGAGGCAAGGAGCATAACCACTAGTCCACCGCGGCGGCAAAGCCGAGGAACAGGAGTGTAGCCTTTACCCAACGATTTTAAATATATACTAGCGGTCGCCCAGCGGCCGAAATTCGACCACAATTCATTAAATTTTTATGTATGCCACAAATACGTCATTATTCATTAATTTTCTATTTGTTTTAAAACTACGAACGACAGGAAATATGTGGTGTAGCTTGGCTAAGCCATATTAAAAAAACAATAACGCGTCATTTGACATTTGTGTACTATTTACACTATTTAAATTTGCTTCTGGCCTGTTATTATGCGTACGGGAATATATTTGTCTCTCCCTCCAATATATTAGTGTTCCATGTCGAGGCATAATGGAAGTAGGTGCGAATATATAAATAAAAAAATAATGAAATTACTAAAACAAAGATTATACAGGGTTTAATTTAAATTTAAATAACAGCATGTACTCATTTTTTAAAACCACTAATAATAAACACGCGAGAGTAAGTCAATTTACATTGCTGCTGCACAATTCTCTTTTTGCAACAATGCACTTTCAGTGTGAGCGTAAACAAATGAATGAGTAGACAAATGCATGAGTAATACACATAAATTCCTTAGAGGTAATTTATTTTATTTTGTTTAATTGAATTTATTTGTGTAATACACATAAATTCCTTAGAGGTACCGGTAATTTATTTTATTTTGTTTAATTGAATTTATTTGTGCAATACACATAAATTCCTTAGAGGTAATTTATTTTATTTTGTTTAATTTAATTTATTTGTAACACATATTATACACACATTTTATTTTTTCTGCACTCCTTCTCTATATGAACTTTAATTATGACAAATATTACACTCCTCCGTGCGTGCAATATGCTTAAAAATGGATACAAACTTTTTCTTCACGCATTAACATATGGATTTAGATGCCTTTCTTGATGAATGGAAACAATTAGCTCATCCATCCATCCATGCTTGCAGCTTTACTAGGGAATTGTGTAGGTGTGGTAACTTCCCGTTGCTTTCCACACCGGTGAAGGATGATGATGATAATGATAAGGATGATGGCCATATGATTTCGGGTACCGTTTGGGCCTTAAAGTTTTCCTGACATTTGTCTTACAGGTGAAGAAAAACCCCGATAAAAACCTCACCCAGAAAAACTGCCCCGACCGGGGATCGAACCCGGGCCCGCTGCGTGACAAGGCAGCACGCTACCTCGAGACCACAGCGATGGACAAATAGCTCATAAGGGATTAAAAATTGGACGAAATAAAACATTGAATGGATTGAGTTTTGCAAATAATATAATATTAACTTATGACAGAGAGGTCAAGCTACAAAAAAAAAACAAATATTTATTATGTTTTTATGAATATTATTCCCTGAGGGTAGTTAATAATAATATTTATGAAAACATGTAGACTGCGATGGGCAGGACATGTGGCACGAATGAGGAGTGAAAGACGTGCATGGAAGCTTCTTGTAGGAAAACCAGAGGGAATATGCCCAGTTGATAAACCAAGAATGAAGTAGGAGAATAACAACTATGATTTGAGGGAAGTAAATTATACAGGGGATGATTGGAAAACATTGGCTCAGGATAGGGATATATGGAGAACTTATGTCCGCCCGGCCATGAACCTACGGGTTCGATAGTGCCAGTGAGTTAGTTATTTATAAAAACATATTTAATATATTATATCTATCGCATTTTCGTTAAACAAGGAGTAAATATGTGAGTAAAATATTGGAAAACGTTCTAACTGTAATATATATTTTATTAAAATATGTTGTCTGTTAATTCTTACTTCTTAGAGTTGTTTTTTGTGGAACATATGTTTCAGAGCTACTTGGCCCCATCGTCAGCGATTACAGAAGTTCTGAAACATATGTTCATAAGTAATGCCACGAGTGATTTCCAAATTATCGATAAATGCACGAATCACGAAGTGAGGAGTGAATTTATCTAGAGAATTTGGAAATCAAGAGTGGCATTTGTTAGGACTATTTAACGAATAAAATTAGCTGTATACTCACAAATCATTATTTAACTATAGTTTTTTTTTTAATATGCATATATTTAATGTAAACGGCGATGTTTGAAAACAAATGAGAAACGATTGGTACGTTTCATTTGCTTCTTTTGTTCGATCACTGCAACCAGATCATATTATTTATTGCCAAAAGATCGCCATGTTTTAAGAATGCACCCTAGTGGAGAAATTTATAACCAACGTTATAGGTATTAATTAATTTCTGATGTCCTATGATGTAAATATGTGAATTATATTTTTCTGCGTCATTTCCTGGAAAATAATTCGTTTAAGAAAGTGCAAACAATGGTTTCTTGTTTTTTTTGTGGTATAATAAATTGTTACAAATGTTTTTATATTATATCTCGTATGCGCTACGTGTTGACATTCATGCACTATATATACAATATGGTAACCGTATTTCTTAGAGAGTCAGTCACTGCAAAATAATGCTATGACCTATTCAGAATGTTAAAAAGGAGGTGCTTTCTTTATTATGATAAACTTTCATGAATAAATATATGTTATCAAAATACAATAACATTAATTCTTAATAATTATATATAAATTAATTAATGTATAATGCTATTGTGTTATTATTTAATTGTAATATTACTGTGTTTTCTTTATATAATTGTAATGTTATGGTTTTTTTAGTGTATAATGCTATTGTGTTATTATTTAATTGTAACATTATTGCGTTTTCTTTATATAATTGTAATGTTATTGTTTTTTTTTTATTTTTCTTCACACTAGTAGCAATTACTACTTTATTGTAACGGACTGTCAACAGCACGTACGGCTTACTGCCCGTGCGACCCATATTTGTAAATAATATTGTAAATATCTTACTTTTTGTCTAATAAAGTCCTACTACTACTACTACTAGTTTTAGGCGAAACACGACTGTGATTGGTTATAAATCAAAATAATTGAAATGTGATTGGTCATTGACTCCCATTTGGGGCATGAGTTAAATATCCACAAAAACAACTCTAAGATGTAAGAATGAACAGACGAAATGTTTTAATTATTAAATAAACCTCTTAATGTTACTTCCTATTGCATTTAAAAAAAATATATTTTTTCTTTTTTATTTCATAAAATGTTATATTAGTCCTAACGGGTTCTATTAAACAAACTTACTTACTTACTCACTGGCACTATCGAACCCGTAGGTTCATGGCCGCGCGGACATAAGCTCTCCATACATCCCTATCCTGAGCTAATGCTTTCCAATCATTTCCTGTATAATCTACTTCCCTCAAATCATAGTTAATGTTGTTCTCCCACCTCATTCTTGGTCTACCAACTGGGCGTTTTCCTTCTGGCTTTCCTACAAGAAGTTTCCATGCAAGTCTTTCATTCCCCATACATGCAACATGTCCTGCCCAACGCAGTCTACGAGACTTAAACTGTTCTTATTATATCTGGCTTCCTATAAAGACCATGCAGTTCATTGTTATGTAGTCTTGTCCATTCACCTGTCTGTTCATCTCTCTCTTTGGTCCAAAAATTTTCCTAAGAACTTTATTCTCAAATACTTGTAATCTCCTTTCCTCCCTTAAAGTAAGAGTCCATGTTTCGCACCCATATAATATAACTGGTAGAATAATAGTTTTATATATTTTCATTTTAACGTTTTTTGAAAGGAGTTGGGACATCAAGAGTCTCTGCAATGCATAATAACACGCATTTCCAGAATTGGGCCTATGTTTAATTTCTTTGTGCATCTCATTCCTATTTGTGACTATTGTTCCTAGGTATTTGAATTCAGCCACTTCCTCAAAATTTCCCTCATTTGTCATTAGCTGTCCATTTCCATTATATAATGTATTTCTACGTGTGACCATATATTTAGTTTTACTGATATTTACTTCCAGTCCTAATTTCTTAGTGTTACTCAATAGTGTGTGCGTGTTGGCCTTTAGTATCTCCTCGCTATCGGCCAGTAGTACTACATCATCAGCATAAACTAACAGCTTATCAATACCATTGAGTTGTAAGCCTTCTTATTCTCTAAAGATTTAATGGCATGCTCTAGTACAAAATTAAATAGTAGAGGAGATAGTGCATCTCCTTGCTTCAACCCATTCTGGATTTCAAAAGTGTCTGAAAAACTGTTTGCCTACACGCACCCTACTCGTTGAGCCATTTAGACACATTCGTATAAGTCTAACTAACTTTTTGGGAATTCCGAACTCCAGCAGGATACTATATAACTTCTCCCTCTTAATTGAATCATATGCTTTTTTGAAGTCTACATATAGTTGATGTACAGTACCATTATATTCCCATTTCTTTTCTAAAATCTGTCTTATACTAAAAATCTGATCTGTTGTAGACCTGTTTCTTCTAAATGCACATTGATGATCTCCTAGAATGTCATCAATATAGGGAGTAAGTCTGCTTACTAATATATTGTTAGAATTTTGTACGAAGTTGAAAGTAATGAGATACCCCTATAGTTGTTGCAATCAGTTTTATCTCCTTTCTTATAAATTGGTACGATAATTGATTCCTTCCATTCATCTGGAAGAGCTTCTTTTTCCCAAATCATACTAAGCAACCAGCGTATCTTGTCCATCAATTTTTCTCCCCCTGATTTTATCAGTTCTGCTGGGATCTCATCTGAACCTGATGCTTTATACATCTTCAATTTTTCAATTGCCATTTCAACCTCTAATGCACTTGGCTCTGCGACTAGCATTTCTGCTGTCTGTAACTTATCCTCCTCAATGTCCTGTTCTGTATGTACATTTAATAGCTGATTAAAATAACTTTTCCATCTATTTAATATACTCTTGGAATCTGCAATCATATCCCCATTTTCATTGCGAATTATGTTTGTTCTAGCCTGAAACCCTTTCTTCTCTATACTAATTCCCTGGTATAATTCTCTAATGTTCCTATTTTTTGCATTCATTTCAAGATCATTAATCTTCTCTCTCAAATATTCCCTCTTTTTACTCTTTAGTAACTTGGTGGTTTCCCATCTAACACTACCCAATTGCTCTAAATTTACCTCATTTGGCTCGTGTAACCATTTCATTTTTACTAGCTTTCTTTTCTTTACAATGTCGGCACATTCCTCATCAAACCATTTCTTGTTTTGCCTCTTTTTTAAACAACCAATACTTTCTGATGCTGACAATTTAATAGTATCTCTTATAGCCTCCCATTCTTTATTTATATCAGTTTCTTCTTCGTTTGCCACATTGTCATCTGAAGATTCCAGTACTTCAAATCCATTTGCAATTTGATTTGGTATTCTTGCCGCATTTCATCATTTTTCAAGTTTTTTAATTCATATTTTACTGAATCATCTTTAGCGTTTGTTCCTCTCATAAGCGATAGCCGTTGTCTGATTTTCACCCTGACCAGATGATGATCTGAATTGCAGTCTGTCCCTCTAACTGATCTAACATCAATGATGCTACTGTGCCAGCGTTTATCCACTAATACATGATCTATCTGGTTCCGAGTTTCTCCATCTGGGGACGTCCAGGTGTATTTATGAATATCCTTATGCTGAAATGTTGTGCTCTTAACAATGAGATTCTTTGATGTGGCAAATGTGACTAATCTAACCCCGTTATCGTTACTATCTTCATGAAGACTGAATTTGCCTATTGTTGGTTTGAATATATCTTCCTGCCCCACTTTTGCATTAAAATCTCCTAAGACAATTTTCATATGATATCGTGAAAGGCTATCATCTATTAAACAAAGCATACAATAATTATTTTACTATGCTCATAGCCCTAAATGACGGAAGCAAATACAATATTGTAGCCTTTTAACTATCCAAACGGTAGGTGCTATAATATTGAATGTACGATAGCACAGCCAGAGGATCTGTATTAATTGATGTCCTATGTATCACTGGTAGCAACCCCTCGAGCTGACAATCGGAAAATGCCTTAAAATGGTAATTAATTGTTTCAAAATTCAATTTATAAATGGGAAAATACTGAAAACGAAACTTTAAATCTCACTTCAGTAAACATTCTACATAAATATGTTATTTACTAGTAAATTCATATTTATCATAACAAATGAAGCTATTTTTCCAATTTTACTGATTGAACAGTTACCATAGAAACGGATCTAACAAACAAAATATATAATATTGTAGACTTTCACGGCAGGTGTCTTGATGCATCTATTTTATGTCTTTCGGGCTAAATGGCCGTGGTCTGGTTGTATTAACACTCAACGTTTCGTCTACTACTGCGGTATACATCCTCAGGAAATTCTGCGTGCTCTTTGACCTCCTAATTCTTCAAATGTCGGCTGCAGACTGGCTGTGCGTTGGAAATCTATTTGAAGAGTTAGGAGGTCAAAGAGCATGCAGAATTTCCTGAGGATGTCTACCGCTGTAGTAGACGAAACGTTGAGTGTTAATAAAAGCAGATCATGGTCATTTAGCCCGAAAGACATAAAATACATGAATCAAAATACATAAAGTTATTGTATAGAACCCTGTAATAGCTAAACAAAAACCATATAGGCGTATATTTATATTGACGAATTCCGAAGGAGTGAAATTATTGAGGTATCAAGAAATTATTTTTGAAAAAAGAAATTACTTAACTTCATCGATTATACTCAGTGACAGAAGAAATGATCACGACAGTAAATAATAATAATAATAATAATAATAATAATAATAATAATAATCATCATCATAGTACATTTACGAATTTAGGCCATTTGTTGACCTGTTTCGGCCTCAAGAGAAACACCATCCAGAAGTCTTTTGAGTGGACGTCCTGGTCTTCTTCTTCCTGCAGGTTGATATCTTAACATTAGTTTGGGTATTCTGTGATCTTCCATTCGATGAACATGTTGTATCCATCTTGACTTATAATCAGAAATTTTGTTTTCTAAAGATTCCACGTGTAATAATAATAATAATAATAATAATAATAATAATAATAATAATAATATAATAATATAATAACAATAATAATGTAATTTCAAAATATCAACAAGTAAAACGAATATCTTAGCTTTTAAGGGATAAGATACCGTAAGAGCTAACATAATTCTTCCGTGCTAAACATTTTTCACTAAATTTGAGAATAAAGTTCTTAGGAAATTGTTTGGGAAAAATCAAGGAGTTAGACAAGGGTGTAGTCTATCGCCCACTGTTTTTAATATCCATCCATAGTAATTCTGCCCGAAGGCAGGTCCTTCACTGCAATCATAGCATTTTCGGGCTATGCTTGCAACTTTACTAGGGAATTGTAGGTGTGGTAGCTTCCCGTTGCTTTCCACACCGGTCAAGGATGATGATAATGATGATAATGATAAGGATGATAATGGCCATATGATTTCGGGAATCGTTTGAGCCTTAAAGTTTTCCTGACATTTGTCTTACAGGTGAGGAAGAACCCCGATAAAAACCTCACCCAGAAAAACTGCCCCGACCGGGGATGGAACGCGGACCCTCTGCGTGACAAGGCAGCACGCTACCTCGTGACCACCGCGGTGGACCCTTTTTAATATATATATTGACATTAGAATATATTTATTTAGCCTGGTGGAGTTACGGCCATGTGGCCTGCTCTTCCACTCACCAGGACAAACATATGTTAAATTTAAATACAAAAAAAATACAATAATAGTCATACTAAACAATTAATTATCTCAAACTGAACAATTATAAAAAATGTCTAATAATAGAATAAAATTAAACTAATGAAAGAATGTATACAGAAAGGAATAACAGCTCCAATCTACTATACATAAAAAGAAAAGAAAAAATACAAAGGAAGTAACAAACATTATGAAAGAATGGAAAATTATAACAGACAAAGGCCTTAGATTGAACAATAACTAAAGTATTAATAACTTAATTTTCACCGATGATTTAGTTTTACTACACCATGATGAAGATCTGTTACAATTGGCTGCTTATAAACTAAATACAATATGTAGCGATTATAATTTTAAAATTTCGGTAAGTAAAACAAAAGTAATGGCATTTTGTGGAAGAAACACGCTGCGTGCAAAAATAATAATTAGAGATGAAATTATTGAACAAGTATCCCACTTTAAATTTTTAGGATGTGATATCAGCTATGGATACGATAAAAATACTGAACATAAAATTCATCAGTTTCAAGCTATTTGTGGCACAATAAATAGAATATTGAATAATAAATCCCATAAACTAATTTGTATGGGAGCAAATCTTGGATTATCACTACCAAAACAAAAAAGTGAAATCCAAGCAGCCAAGATGAAATTTTTAAGAAGAGTAAAAGGATGCACTAGAATGGACCAGATAAGAAATGAGGATATCCGTGAAGAACTGCAGATCTACTCCATAAAATAAAATATATTTAACAACAAGAATCAGTAGAAAGAACAAGTAGAAAGAATGGAAGAAACTAGATTGCAAAACACAATCTTACATTATGTTCCGAGAGGAAGAAGAGATGTCGGACGTCCTCGGAAGAGATGGTTTTAGATCTATTAGTGAAGACGGAACAGGCAACTCTTGCTTAAACCAAGAAGTGAAGAAGAGGAAGGAAATTGTTTGGGTCAAAAAGAGATGAACGAACAGGTGAATGGAGGAAACTACATAATAGTGTGCTACATGGTACGATAGGAAGCCAGATATAATAAGCACAGTTAAGTCTCGTAGAATGCGATGGACAGGACATGTAGCGCGTATGGGGACGAAAGAGATGAATGGAAGCTTCATGTAGGAACACCAGAGGGTAAACCCCATTTGGTAGAGCAAGAATGAGGTGGGAGAATAGCATTATCCATGATTTGAGGAGTAGACTGTACAGGGATGATTGGAAAAATTAACTCAGGATAGGGATGTATGGAGAGATTATGTCTGCGCGGCCATGAACCTACGGGTTCGATAGAGACAGTGAGTTAGTTAGTTAACTGTGTATGCAAAGAAGAGAAAAATAGTTGTTAAATAATAAACAAATAATTTGCAATAAAAATAATGCGACTATAAATTTGGTTATGAACTTCCCTAAGTCTCAAGTTGGATCAAACTGCACACAGTGTGCAATATTTTATTAAAATCGGTTCAGTAGTTTAGGATTTCATCGCGGACAAACAACGTGACACGTAATTTTTATATATTAAGATATATATAACTCGAAATTCCTCTGTGGTCTCGAGGAGCATGCTGCCTTGTCACGCAGCGAGCCCGGGTTCAATCCCCGGTTGGAACAAGTTTCCTTGGCGATGGTTTTTATTTCGGGGTTTTTCCTCACCTCTAAGACAAAAAGTCAGGAAACTTTAAGGCCTAAACGGTCCCCGAACATCGTCTGGTCATCATTAGCATATTCGTTAAGTTTAGGATTAAGGCCTCTCATGACGCATCATTACCATCATCACCTATCATATATCATCGGGGCACCTTCCAGGCGCCCAACCTCAGAAGTGGGTTACAATAACTCCATGCCAGGAGAGAATACCAGAATGTCGAAATGACTACATGGTGGCATTGAATAAAAAGGAAACATTTCTCTAATAAACAGAAAAATATCTAAACTGTAAGCGTCAAGGCATATTTGGCACCCTATTCTAAATTCAGTGCGGATAAACTCGATTCCACAACTATTATGGGAAAATGTATTTACTTTATAAATTTTATATACATCGGCTCAGACTGCAGATGACGTCAATCTGTGTAGATTCACAGTCAAGTCTAAGGGATGATATGTAAGTGAGGGAGGGGATAATATAATGTCTTATTTATGCCGAGAGAAATGGACAAATAAAGGGGATGAGAAGTCATGGTCATTTTATAGCAGAGGTGCAACTTTATCCTTCCCACATATGAACAGTGGCGGTCTCAATGTAGAAAAACAAAGTGAATTTCCATTAATATATTTTTTACGCAATAGTGCGTTTTGTCGTACTTACCAGCAATGGCGACCATTATTGAAAGTTCAACTTCCTACATTTCGGGGTTGCCAACCTAAGTAACTACAGTGTAATATTACATTTACACCCTCGTGCGGGAAGTAAAACCACTGCCCTCTATGTATACTGCTTACAATGTATATAAAGAAAATATCCAAAAGGTAGTGTTAATATACATTATACGAAACAAATCACTGAATTATAAAAGTACTGAACTTTATATGAAACAATATAAAACAATAAATACGTACTTGCGGCCATGTTATCAATAATTGTTATCAAGGCCTCCTGTTGTTTCAACTAATAAACATTGCCCACACTGTTAACGTTAGTCAATTGTTTATAATGAACGCAAATATTTCCAACAAAGATGTTATTATTTTACTATTATTTATTATTTTGAAAACACCATCACGCAAAAAATAATGTACAACGCACGTTTATGAAGTGTTTTACATAATCTCAGAAATTAAAAAACCTCGCTATCGCTCGGTTTTTAAAAATTTTTCTTCCATTCTGTAAAAACCACTTCACAACCTCGCATCGTAATGTACTGGTACCAAGGCACTTTATACCGGGCATCCAATATAAACCCGGACCGGCCTCACGGGGTTTCGCCCGTCAGGCAGCGCTCTCTCCTCGTCCGCATTTCACTCTGCCAGCCGCTCGTCCTTGAACTAGTTTACTATCGTTCGACAAGATGAGACGTCAGCTGACATTAGAGCAGCGCATTTATGTGTGTAAATGTTATTATAAATACGAATCAGCTCGTCGCGTTCGCGAGGAATTTATTTGGAACTTCCCTGGACAATTACCTCCTTCCAGATCGACATTCCACGATCTTGTGACTAAATTTGAGACCACTGGTTCAGTACAAAATAAGAAACACTCGCCCCCCAGATCTAACAGTGTGTGATTTTTATTTGTGGGGTAGCCTGAAAGATAAAGTGTACAAAAAAAATCCGCACACATTGGAAGAACTGAAGAACAACATAAAAAATGAAATCAGAAACTTGACAGTGTCCGAAGTACAGCGTGTCAATCTAAATGTGTTTACTCGGTATAATGCCTGTTTAACTGCGGGAGGACAACATTTTCAGCATTTTCTATAAGGTAAGAAACAGTTCAAGGACGGGTGGCAGGCAGGGTGAATTGCGGGAGGAAGAGACAGCACTGCGTGCCGGGTGAAACTCTGTAAGGCCGGTCCGGTTTTATATTGAAAGTCCGTTAGGTTTGAAACCAAGATCACCCAAAATATAATTTTTATTGTAATTATGTATATGTCCACCGCTGTGGTCTCGAGGTAGCGTGCTGCCTTGTCACGCAGCGGGCCCGGGTTCTGTTCCCGGTCGGAACCTGCTTCCTGGGTGAGGTTTTTTCCGGGTATTTTTCCTCACCTGTAAGACAAATGTCAGGTAGCTTTGAGGCCCACAAGGTCTCCGAACATCATCTGGCCATTATTATTATCATCCCTCGGTATGGAAATCAACAGAAAGCTATCACACATACAATAATTCCCTAGTAAAGCTGCAAAGCATAACACGGAAATGCTACGATTATAGTGAAGGACCTGTAAAAAATTGTAATTATAAAATGGCAGAAACGCTTTAGGAAGTTCCATATATTTTTTTCCAGTAACAAACTATTGGTCGGCCCACGTCTTATAGTCTTTCTCGGGGTACATTTATTTAACTTGAAACTAAATTCAATATGTTTTAGTTACCGTAAGCACTTTCGAAGCTCCTAGATACGCGAAGTAACATTAGGGTGAACATCTGTTTTCTTAAACTTTTTGTATTTATGACAATGTACCGTTACGTCATTTTAGCATTAAAAAACAATATATTCTTCTATAAATAAATTATAGTTTAAAATTATTAGAAAACCAAACTAAAAAATGAAAAATAATTTATTTTCCAACACGCATGGGATAAAATTAAAGTGGTCAACAAAAAAATAATCCCCAACACATTTTCAATGAACTATAGTTATCTACAAAAAAAATATTTTACCATCAAAAGCGTGGGGTGCTCTATATTAATTAATATATTTCATAATAAACAGATATTGGTAAAAGTAAAGTCTCTATAAGAAGAAAATGTAAAAACCATAAAAAACACCCCACGCTTTTGATGGTAAAATTACTTTTTTTTTGTACATAACTAGTTTTATTCTATATGTGTTGGAGATGATTTTTTTGTTGACCACTTTAATTTTATCACAAGCATGTTGGAAATTAAAATTATTTTTCATTTTTTAGTTCGGTTTTCTAATAAAGCGTTTGTTTTAGTTTTTTTAAAGCTATTATTTATTTTTTATTTTTAGTTTTAATATTTTACAGAATAAGATAAAAATGTAAACATCTTTAAATTCGATACTATTGTAGTATGAACTAAAAGTAATACTCTTCTAAAAAATCATCCGGGCCGGATTTGAACCAGCGACCTATGGATTACTGAAAGTATATACCACTACAGTCCACCGCTCTACCAACTGAGCTCTTATAACGATTGACTAAAAAGTTGATAAGTCCGCAACCTATTATACCGGTTTTTTTTAATTTTCTGATGATTCTGGCCAGGAGTTTAGAAAACATTTATCAAATTATTGTATTGTCATTGGTCCTTTACACGTATACAAAGTTTCAAGTCGATCCAATGATTTTAAGTGGGTGAAAATCGTGTTGAAAGATTCCGTTACATAATTACACAAACACTTTTTTTGATTTTGTGATGATTCTGGCCAGGATTTTGGGGGAAAAAATAATGAAATTATTGTATTGTCATTGGTCTTTTAAAATAATACAAATTTCAAGTCGATCCAATAATTTTAAGTGGGTGCAAATCGCGTTGAAAGATTCCGTTACATAGGTCAAGCTAATATAAAGCGCGTAAAATAAACGTATTTGAGTCTGCGAATCTGTCCTTTATGGACTGAAAAACTGTTTGATTTTACTATATTTCAAATAATGTGTTTTAAATAATTACTGTATATAACATTACGTACAGCCTTTGAAAAAAAAATGATGGCGCAACTCTTGATGATGGAGTTTTGAAGAGCGATTCACACCAGCACGTTGTTACATGTTCTGACTCGTTTGAGTATAAAGCGGACGGCGCAAGTCTCTCTTCATGCAGCATTCGTATCGTTCGCTTCAGTGGAGCAGTCGGTAAGATGTTCTTTTTCCGAGACGCGGGCCCACATTCGATTCTGGTCAGGTAGATTTATTATTTATCATTATTTAATAACGTCGTTAATTTTCATAATGCCTACATGTTACCAGGCTTCGTTATATAAATAAATGTGTGTGTGTGTGTGTGTGTGTGTGTGTATATATATATATATATATATATATATGCATATATGAAAATATTCACGGAGGGGACAGGCTCCTGGGTGAGATTTGTTTCGGAGTTTTTCCTTGCCTGTAACATAAATGTCAGGAAGCTTACGGCACGACGGTCCCCAAAAATCCTCCGGCCATCATCATCATCCTTATCATTATGATCATCATTCTTCACCGGTGTGGAAAGAAACGGGAAGCTACCACACCTATAGTTCCCTAGTAAAGCTGCAAAGCACATCTTGAAAATGCTATGATTGCAGTGAAAGACCTGCCTTCGGGCAGAATTACTATGGAATGGAATATATGAAAATAAATCAATTAAAGAAAGGAAAGTGCTTATATATATAACGTCTCATTACTTTGTCTACAAAACACATGACATATTTAAATTATTTATTTCCATTACTAATACAAAATGCATCTCATTAATTTAAATTAAGTTAATATAAAATTTCATTATACATGTAAGTTCTGAAATGTTGCATCGCCTCATACAGACAATTTCTAGAAGAGATGGTTGTGGTCTAGTGGAGGGAACTTCTGTTTCCCGTGCATGAGGTCGCGTGTTCGATCCTGCTGTCATGCTTTTTTTTCTTTTGCCCTTATTTCAATTTATTTTCTTTGTTTTGTTTCATTTCTTTTACTTTGTTTTATTTCCAGTATTTACCGCACTACTTATTTACACGAAATTGTTTTCCATTGCACGACACACAACGAAATAGAACGGATTTAGTTTCTCAAATAGTTGTATACTTGTGAACCAAATAGCTGATCTCTGATCATGCGCAGTGGCTTCGTTCTGAGACTTGAAAATTATTTCAAAGACTGTACATCCCTGAAAGAAACTTCATATTGCTATATTACCACACCTAGTATATGGTGTTCGAAATGATCTCAATTTGCCATTGCAATAAATACTAACTTGAAATACTAAAATGTCATTTGATGTCTGCCATATTATTTATATCTTTGTCCATCAAAAATCACATTTTCTCAGATTCACATACGTATACTTGATATGAAATAAGTTTGAGAATCTTTTATTTTTTTCTTGATGTATACGAACTTTGAAGAGCCTATAGTCGGATTGATTTTCTTTTATATCCACGCTCGGTGGAACTGGTCGCTATAAAAAAAGAGATTGCTGCTAGCAGCAATAGCTCTATGGGGAAGGAGGCCAGGGTTTACAGCCTACGTTGATAGACCGTAGTTAGGTCAGTGGCGGGCTTTCATATGAAGTTGATGAAGAATATTGCCAATAGTTGTTCAGTTTTTATTTAACGCTTAAATTCGTAATGTATCCTTTTAGATACATCAGTTGGTTCAATTAATTTAATATTTTAAATAAATCAGAAGAAAACAAACAATAAACCACTTAAATGTGGTCTAATTATACAATATACCTAATAATAACAGTTATACAAGATTCCGTTTTCACTGCGGTCCGCCACATTCAAATATCTAACAGAAGAAATTTGTGTTTTGCCAATTGCACAAATTTACATATTTGCATACAAATTTTATGGTACGCAGTATGGGACGCTTGCCCCAGTGGCGTGCTGTACATAGAAACATATTTACCCGATTTACCCCTCATTAAATCCAGCTTGAGATTTGGCGATGTGCTCTCACCTGGAGTAGCGTGGCTCATTCCACAATGCTGGATTTTCGATTCTCGGCTTGAAAGCAATGTGGTTTCTGATGTCCTGCTTCAGGTCATCACATCCCTATCTCTGTCCAAATTTCATCACCATTTTGCACACAAACGCTAGCGCCGCCAAATAGGCTCGGGTTAAGTGAACTATAACCCCGTAAGGATAGCCACTATTAACTTAGCTGCCAAAGAGCCCTAGTGGGTTCTAACATACGCAGCACACTGGGCGAAGCTAAACTTCGCCTTATCCAGTCAATCAGTCAGTCAGTGTTTTGCCAATTTAAGGGTTAACAGCGTAACAAAAGACTTTTAAGAACAAATTCGTTTCGAAGACCCGTTTCATTTTTCCTGGACGTGCCCTCTTTTTCAGGGTTGAAATTCCTTTTCGAGCTAGTTTAATGTTTCTTTGTTTTTTACACCAATGTTTGTTTATCGTTATTGATCATTTAAAGGGTGGTCATAAAGTCTCGATCCATTTCTGTGTTAACGTAATTATTTTTTAGGACTATTTAACTCATGCCCCAAATGGGACTCAATGGCCAATCACGTTTCAATGATTTCTGTTTTACAACCAATCAGACTCGTGTATTCACGTAGACTTTCACGGCCGGAGTTGCTATGATGATCTTGAAGAAGATTTTCGGGCTGTAGGCCGTGGTCGTGAGGCTTGTAGTTCCCCGACGTTTCGCCAGAGACAACCCTTGAGGATGCCAGACGCAGTCTCTGGCGAAACGTCGGGGAACTACAAGCCTCACGACCACGGCCTACAGCCCGAAAATCTTCTTCAAGATCATCATAATCAGACTCGTGTTTCACGAAATATTTATCAGTGTTATAAATACCATATCAAAGAAAGCTCCTCCTTCTTAATATTCTGAACAGGTCCGACCATTATTTTGCAGTGACTGAGCCTATAAGATATAAGGCTACCAGATTGTATATATAGTGCATAGATGTCAAAATATAGCGCTTGCAGGAGTTAATAGAAAACATTTGTAGCAATTTATTAGAGCACCAAGAAAAGAAACCACTTTTTGCACTTTCTTAAATGTATTTTTTCCCAGGTAATAGTCCAGAAAAATATAATTGTCATATTTACATCATACGACATCAGAAATGAATTAATATACAGTTTGATGTGTTTCATTATTTTTTCTCCACTAGAGAGCATTCTTACAATATTGCGTTCCTTTGGCAATAAATTGTATGATCTGGTTGCAGTGGTAAACAAAAGGAGCAGATTAAGCGTACCTATCGTTTCTCATTTGTTTTCAAACATCGCCGTTTATATTAAATATATAAATATTTTTAAATAACTATAGTTAAATAATGATTTGTGAATAAAAAGCTTAATTTTATTCGTTAAATAGTCCTAACAAATGACACTCTTGATTTCCAAATTCTCTAGATAAATTCACATCTCACTTGGTCAGTCGTGAATTTATCGATAATTTGGAAATCACTCGTGGCATTACTTATGATAATCAAGAAGAATAATGACGATAGAAGAACGTGAGTATGTTGTTAGTGCATAACTGCGCGGATTATCTTATACCGAGGTGCGACAGGCGTTCACTCGGAAATTTCACAAACCTGGACCAACACGAGCAAACATCTGGTTACTTTACAATACATTTCAAAAAACTGGGAACGTTGCGGATGAACCACGCTCCGGGAGACCTTCTGTACCAGAAGAGACTGTTCAGCGAATCAGAGAAGCAATCCAAAGAAGCCCGAGAGCATCAAGTCGTCGTTTAAGCAATGAGGTGTGCCAAAATCAACGATTTTGAAAATTTTACACTTTACGTTAAAAAAAAAGCGAACCACATTCAGGTGCTCCATAAATTATACGCAGATGATTACGCAGCTCGTCAGGCTGCGTATATTGATTTGATAGCGGCTGATGTGCCAAAATCAACGATTTTGAAAATTTTACACTTTACGTTAAAAAAAAGCGAACCACATTCTGGTGCTCCATAAATTATACGCAGAAGATTACGCAGCTCGTCAGGCTGCGTATATTGATTTGATAGCGGCTGATGTGCCAAAATCAACGATTTTGAAAATTTTACACTTTACGTTAAAAAAAAGCGAACCACATTCTGGTGCTCCATAAATTATACGCAGAAGATTACGCAGCTCGTCAGGCTGCGTATATTCATTTGATAGCGGCTGATGTGCCAAAATCAACGATTTTGAAAATTTTACACTTTACGTTAAAAAAAGCGAACCACATTCAGGTGCTCCATAAATTATACGCAGATGATTACGCAGCTCGTCAGGCTGCGTATATTGATTTGATAGCGGCTGATGTGCCAAAATCAACGATTTTGAAAATTTTACACTTTACGTTAAAAAAAAGCGAACCACATTCAGGTGCTCCATATATTATACGCAGAAGATTACGCAGCTCGTCAGGCTGCGTATATTGATTTGATAGCGGCTGATGTGCCAAAATCAACGATTTTGAAAATTTTACACTTTACGTTAAAAAAAAGCGAACCACATTCTGGTGCTCCATAAATTATACGCAGAAGATTACGCAGCTCGTCAGGCTGCGTGTATTGATTTGATAGCGGCTGATGTGCCAAAATCAACGATTTTGAAAATTTTACACTTTACGTTAAAAAAAAAGCGAACCACATTCAGGTGCTCCATAAATTATACGCAGATGATTACGCAGCTCGTCAGGCTGCGTATATTGATTTGATAGCGGCTGATGTGCCAAAATCAACGATTTTGAAAATTTTACACTTTACGTTAAAAAAAAGCGAACCACATTCAGGTGCTCCATAAATTATACGCAGATGATTACGCAGCTCGTCAGGCTGCGTATATTGATTTGATAGCGGCTGATGTGCCAAAATCAACGATTTTGAAAATTTTACACTTTACGTTAAAAAAAAGCGAACCACATTCAGGTGCTCCATAAATTATACGCAGAAGATTACGCAGCCCGTCAGGCTGCGTGTATTGATTTGATAGCGGCTGATGTGCCAAAATCAACGATTTTGAAAATTTTACACTTTACGTTAAAAAAAAGCGAACCACATTCAGGTGCTCCATAAATTATACGCAGATGATTACGCAGCTCGTCAGGCTGCGTATATTGATTTGATAGCGGCTGATGTGCCAAAATCAACGATTTTGAAAATTTTACACTTTACGTTAAAAAAAGCGAACCACATTCAGGTGCTCCATAAATTATACGCAGAAGATTACGCAGCTCGTCAGGCTGCGTATATTGATTTGATAGCGGCTGATGTGCCAAAATCAACGATTTTGAAAATTTTACACTTTACGTTAAAAAAAAGCGAACCACATTCTGGTGCTCCATAAATTATACGCAGAAGATTACGCAGCTCATCAGGCTGCGTGTATTGATTTGATAGCGGCTGATGTGCCAAAATCAACGATTTTGAAAATTTTACACTTTACGTTAAAAAAAAGCGAACCACATTCAGGTGCTCCATAAATTATACGCAGATGATTACGCAGCTCGTCAGGCTGCGTATATTGATTTGATAGCGGCTGATGTGCCAAAATCAACGATTTTGAAAATTTTACACTTTACGTTAAAAAAAAGCGAACCACATTCAGGTGCTCCATAAATTATACGCAGATGATTACGCAGCTCTTCAGGCTGCGTGTATTGATTTGATAGCGGCTGATGTGCCAAAATCAACGATTTTGAAAGTTTTACACTTTACGTTAAAAAAAAGCGAACCACATTCAGGTGCTCCATAAATTATACGCAGAAGATTACGCAGCTCGTCAGGCTGCGTGTATTGATTTGATAGCGGCTGTTGTGCCAAAATCAACGATTTTGAAAGTTTTACACTTTACGTTAAAAAAAGCGAACCACATTCAGGTGCTCCATAAATTATACGCAGAAGATTACGCAGCTCGTCAGGCTGCGTGTATTGATTTGATAGCGGCTGCACACAATGAGGACCTTATGGATCACATCCTGTTCAGTAATGAGGCCACGTTCCACATCTGTGGCAAAGTTAATAAACATAACACACGAATATTGGGTATCGAACCACCTCACACTGTCATAGAATTGGAAAGGAACACACCGAAAGTAAATGTATGGCTTGGAATAACGAAGACCACAGTGTATGGACCCTTCATGTTTGCAGAACAGACAGTTAATGGCAACAATTACCTTGACATGGTCGAGTTATTTCTCGAACCACAGGTACACCAGAATGGCATTGCTGACTCTGTTGTGTTCCAACAGGACGGAGCACCCCCTCATTTTGCGCTAGATGTACGGGCTTACTTCGATCGAACATTCCCCAACAGATGAATAGGCAGGGGTTCAGCAAGAATGTGGCCATCGCATTTTCCTGATTTTACACCCCTGGAGTTATTTACTTGGGGATTCATAAAGGGGAAGGTGTACAAGACAAAGTTATGGGATCTCCAGGAACTTAGGATTCGAATCCGCAATGCAGTGACGGCTATTTCACAAGCTATGCTTCAAAACGTCTTTCGGGCTACTCCCGAACGATGGGAACAATGCTTTGAAATGGACGGAGGCCATGTTGAAATACTGTGAACAAATATACATACCTTGAGAATAAACATACTTAAAAATCATCAAACTGAGTTCATTATTTCTTTTAAATGGATCGAGACATTATGACCACCCTGTATTAAATATTTTGGAATAAAGTATCTTACTTTTTTATTTCCTAGCGCTCTGCCTGTATCGTTCTAGGTCCTGAGACAGTCTGACATTCAAAGTACTGATTTATTGTCATATTTAGGAATTCCTTCCATTTTTTAAATTTTATATTTACCTCAATATTACTTTATTTGACAATTACCTATGAGTGATGATATGTGCCTCTAGTCTCCAGGGTCGGGTGGTTCAAACCCAGATGCTTTCGATAGACTTTTAGGTTGAAAAATTTCAAGGGACAAGTCCTCTTGGAAGGAATTTAAGTTATGGGTCCCGAGTCTGAAAATTTTAGGGCTCAATACAACATCAAACCTAAATTAGAGCATCTGAGAAAAATTACAGGGATTCTCCATCCATGTAACATTTTAGTTGTCTCATTAAAGACGATTGCTGACCACATGTCACTCGCTGACATCTATAGAGAAATGAGCATAAATAAAATTATGCTTCGTTAAAATAACTCCCGCTAGAGAGCACCCATGTCTCCATAAGGAGACGTATGAGATAGACTATATATACTAGTGCTACAATTTGTTCTTATAGCTTGAACAACTGCTCCACTAAAAGGTTGTAGAAATGACATAGAATAATGAACATAACGTTTAGCTGGAGTCACCGCTGTGGTCTCGAGGTAGCGTGCTGCCTTGTCACGCTGCGGGCCGTGTTCGATTCCCGGTTGGGACAAGTTTCTGGGCGATGTTTATATCAGGATTTTTCCTCGCCTGTAAGACAAATGTCAGGAAACTTTAAGGCTCAGACGGACCCCGAACTTCATCTGGTCATCGTTATCATCTTTAATACATTCATTAACCTCTCCTGGCCGGATGTTAGGGAAAATGCCTGTAGTTATTTATTATAGATATTGTAAAAGTGACTTCATATAAGTTCATACCGACGACCCTAGAGTTGTTTTCCATGAAGCTGATTTTGTCTATAAATGCCTATTTCCGCTTACAATGTCTGTAAATTCCTTTTTGCCATTTTATCGAAATTAACTTAGTATTTCGATGAAATTAATTGAAATGAACAAACTCCATTACACATATCATTGCATAGAAATCTTTAAATGACTGGCAATATTATTTTTGATGTTGGTAACAGTGAATTTAGTCTGTAGTCCTCGTTCACAGACAGGTGCTTGAAAGACAAAGTGGTGCGACAAGTGAGTTGTTTTACGATGCCTAAAGAACGGACAACAGTACACAGTAAGACAAACGGAGCAATTTCGTGAAAGAATTTGGTGCGAAAATATTCTCAAGTGACGGTTCAACATTGTTTTGTAAAATGTGTAAAATTTCAGTGAATTGCGCGAAGAAGTGCAATGTTTTGCAGCTGTAAAAATGTACATTGTAGTCCATTGTAAGAGCCTATTTAGAATTTTTAGTACCTATATTAATTATTTTAGTGCCTTTTTTTGCCTGCCTATTGTGAATTTTTAAGTGCCTAAGATCCGCACTCTAATCATCACGTATTACATATCATCCATCCATCCATCCATAGTAATTCTGCCCGAGGGCAGGTTCTTCACTGCAATCCTACAATATTAATAGTAATTTTCCCTTTAATTTTTTAATCCCCTTATGTTTTATGTTAAATTATTATATAGCATTTTCATGCTTGCAGCTTTACTAGGGAATTGTAGGTGTGGTAGCTTCCCGTTGCTTTCCACACCGGCGAAGGATGGTGATGAAAATTATAAGGATGATGATGATGGCCATATGATTTCGGGGACCGTTTGGGCTTTAAAGTTTTCCTGACATTTGTCTTACAGGTGAGGAAACCCCCGATAAAAACCTCACCCAGAAAAACTGTCCCGACCGTGGATCGAACCCGGGCCCGCTGCGTGACAAGGCAGCACGCTACCTCGAGACCACAGCGGTGGACTTCACATACCATCGGTACAGCGTAACTCCGCCTTACATGCGCCGCAACCTCAGAATACCTCAGGAAACCTCAGGTTACAATAACGCCAGGCCAGGAGAGAATACCATAATGTCGAAACTACAAGTGGCGGCATTGAATAAAAACAATGAAACATCAATCGGGAAATTTAATCCAATCTGAAATGGAACGCAAGTTCGCTGCCCAAAAGGCAAGGATGTTAGAGCAGTGGTCTAAAAAGGTATTGAATTTGAGAATAGTAGTATGTTTTAGATGAGGTAAACAAGTGATTGCTTGGCACTTGGCATGCTAATTCCCTCCTGTACTAAATAATTATACAGTACAGTAGGCAAAAGTGGATTGTTCGCCCTGTTGCCTTTGTGTCAAGCCTCTTCAACATCACAAGCTTAAAATTGTCGTTTTTATACACCAGTGTTGTCATTAAATTGGGATTAAGGTCGTTTTAATTCAGGTCCTACGTTTCTGTCTGATGTTTTGCCGGGCAGCTTGTTAACGTAGTATATACGAATTCCATTTGCCAATACAAGGAAAACTCCAGGCAAAATTGAGAAGATAGAAAGGTTAAATACATTTTACCGAATCTACTGCTAGAATTCAAAACAATTCTTGGAAACTCTATATTCATGTAAACATTCAGTGATTTCTTTGCACAACAATGACTGATCGAAAAATAAAAAACAATGGTATTCAAATGGGCGCTGATCCAGTTCGGACAAAGATAATATTAGAAAATAATTCAATAGAACAAGTGGTAAGATGTAACTTCCTAGGTTGCCAAATATCATACACAGCGGAAACAGATATAAATAACAAACTAAATAAGTTTAATTATGTAAAAGGAACACTAAAAAGAACTTTGAAAAATAAAGCCAGGAAAGACTCTATAATGAAATTATACAAGACAATGGCAGTGCCTATTATTACTTATGGACATGGGCAGTGACAACACAACAATCTGCCAGAATAAAAGCTGCTGAAATGAGATTCCTCAGACCAATAGCAGGATATCAAAGAACAGACAAAAACACAACACAGAAATAAGACAACAACTAAAAGTAGAGGAATTAAACACACAATAGTGAAATACAGAACAAACTGGATGGAAAACTTAGCAAGGATGACTGAGAATAGAATACCAAAAAGGATCATACAACTATTCAACACGAAGAAAAAGAAGTTTGGGAAGACCAAAGAAAAGATGGAAAGAGCAGCAATTTGAAGCAGGAAGTGGCTAGAAAATAAGCTTAAACCGTGACAATGAAGAAGAAGAAGAAGAGTAGAAAGTTGATACCTCTCGTAGCTAGTACATTCATCTTACTTTCCACATGTTTCCAATATGCCGTGGTACAATTGTAGTAAATTAAATCGTGACCCATGTTGTTCTGTTTATAAACCACACTTCCTTCATAAAAAATTATATGAGGGGTTCAGAACAAAAGTGGGCCAAGTCCAAGAATAGGAAATTCTAGTTATACGAGAATTTGGATTCAAAATAACAATAGTTCTTCAGAAAAATGTCGAACCATGTATTGCATTTGTTCTTTTTCACTGTAAAAATATATCTTTAATTCTTCATTTGCAATTAAATGTATTACTTAACTTTATATCAGTTTATTTTTTTCAAAAGTGTAAAATATAGACTTGAACCTCTTTTGCTCTTTATCCCTCATATGCAGGCCTAATTCTGTACTTTAAAATTCGAATAATTGTTTTAGAAAATCAAAGTATAGAACAGGTGTCTAGTTTCAAATATTTGGGCTGTGATGTTGGCTACAATGTGGAAAGAGATATTGACTCCAAAATAAATAAATTTCAGACGGTGTGTGGAACAATACAGAGAACATTCAAAAATAATATTAGAAAAGAAACCAAGATAAAAATGTATAATGTTATGGCGGTTCCCACAATATTGTATGGATGTGAAACTTGGGCTCCAGTGAAAAGACAGAGGGATAGAATACAGACGGCAGAGATGCGGTTCCTAAGACAAGTAAAAGGATGTACAAGACTTTGATAGAATAAGAAATGAGGATATAAGAGAAGAATTGAAAGTACAGCCTTTATTGGATAAAGTCACGAATTACAGACAGAAATGGATTGATCATATGGATGGAATGAGTAAGGAGAGAAATCCATTGTTAGCCAGAAATTATGAAGCAAGAGGAAGGCGTGATGTTGGAAGACCTAGAAGACGTTGGGCTGATGCAATATGAAGTCGGAACGGGCAATTGCCTAATCCCTGGAGTGATGATGATGATGATGATATTTTATGTAAGCTACATTACATACCGTGATTCATTTTTTATTTACGAAATAACAATAAATTGTACTTTTGAACGTCAAGAAACAAATTCCCTCGGAAATTAGTTGACTGAGAATTTATCGGTAACTTCAAAATCTTTGGAAGCATTACTTCAGATAAATTAAAAATGGTACTTTAATAATTTTATTTGTCGGCCACGGTGAGTCAGTGGTTAAATTCCTTGCCTCTACCTCCGAAGGATGCGGGTTCAAACCCGGCCGGGGTCGATGGGTTTCAGGTCAATAATTTTATAGGATGGGAAAATCTAAGGGACAAGTCGTCCGGGAGGGACTTTATGCCCTGAGCCCCGAGTCTGAAGATTTTCAAAACCGCAAGCCTGAATGAAGAGGCCTCTCTGCAAAATTTACCGACCGTTATCCATCCAAGTAGTACCTTAGTTGTCCACTAGGTGTCTCACTGAAGCGATATGCCGACCCTATATCACTCGTAGACATCTATGGGTAAATAAGCGTAAGTAAATTAGCTTGATCAAAACACTCCCACTATGGAGCACCCTAATCCCCATATGGGGAAGTACGGGGCATATAGATAGACTATTTAACTCATGCCACAAATGGGAGTCAATGACCAACCACATTTCAATTATTTTTTATTTACAACCAATCACAGTCGTGTTTCGCCTAAAATGTACCAACTATTTATCATAATAAAGAAAGCCCCTTCTTTTTAACATTCTGAATAGGTCATAGCATTATTTTACAGTGCCTGACTCCGTAAGAAATACGGCTACCAGATTGTATATATAGTGCATGAATGTCAGTAGAAAGCGGATGCGAGAGATAATATAAACACATTTGTAACAATTGATTTACCACAAAAAAAGAAAACACTGTTTACACTATCTTAAAAGAATTAATTTCCATGAAATGACGTTGCAGAAAAATATATTTGACATATTTACATCATAGAATATCAAATTAATTAATACCTATAACGTTGGTTATACATTTCTCCACTTGGGTGCATTCTCACAATATTGCGATCCTTTGGCAATTAATAATATGATCTAGTTGCAGTGATGAACAAAGGAAGAAATGAAGCGTACCAATCGTTTCTCATTTGTTTTCAAACATCGCTTTACATTAAATATATAAATATTTTAAAATAACTATAGTTAGATAATGATTTGTGAGTAAACAGCTTAATTTTATTCGTTAAGTAGTCCTAACAAACGCCACACTTGATTTCCAAATTCTCTAGATAAATTCACTCCTCACTTCGTGAGTCGTGAATTTATCGAAAATTTGGAAATCACTCGTGGCATTACTTATGAAAAATTACATGGAATTTTGAAAAGTTTCTTGTTATCTGATAATTCAAGAATATCTTCAAATAAACCTATTCAAATAAACATGTAGAGAGTTGCAAATGAAGTGACCAGTAACCAGACTCTGAATATATTCGGAAGTCGAGATAACTTTTTTCTTGAGATGCAAGATGGTAAAGGGCGCGAGAACCAATTACCACGCGGTTAGCCCCTGAGGAAAGCGCGCTCTCCAATTGTATAATTCGTTTACCCCTTCCTTCTCAGTCTTCCGGGTAACAAATCGAATCAAGAAACTGCCTTCTACCATCTTGCCTGATTTCTCGACGATTCTTGTCAACGTTGAGAAAAGAAAAGAGAGCGAATGGGGGGAAAAAAAATCACCAAAAGAAAACATGTCTTGTACGAAGAAGAGCATTTCAAACAATGTCTGGTCATGTAAGTAAACATTTCTGCTTCCTCTTTATTTGTTTTACGTCTATATGTAACAAGGTTTCTTCTAGCATTCCGATGGAAACTCAAGTTTCGTGAATGTTAAGATGCAACAAGAAACGTTTTATTCTTATTTTGAAATAACTTCTGTTCTGTTCAAATTAAATATAAAACAAAATTATAAAGTTGTTTGCACTGCTTCTTCCAGGCGCGACTAGCCTACAAGGCCCTTATCCTACCAGCCGGCTGATGGCATTACATCCAATTATGTTAATCACAGAATTAATAGACTCTAAATACTAAAATATAATTTACGATTAATAGTAATAACTGGAAGGCGCACAAACGTGCACATGAGTCTATTACCAACATAGGAATCCCAAACGAATGGTACCTACCCTCTAAGATGCAATGAACAACATGTATATTTGGAGTGGGGAAGGTGACTTTATGGGAGGAGTCATCGCCCTTATAAGGTAAGGACACGTGACAAAACGCTCTCACATACTCACACTCATACGTTTTACAAGAAATAAGTCCTACAGCAACCGTCCGCGACTTTTAGTCATCATCATCATCACTCCAGGGATTAGGCAATTGCCCGTTCCGACTTCATAATACATCAGCCCAACGTCATCTAGGTCTTCCAACATCACGTCTTTCTCTTGCTTGATAATTTCTTGCTAACAATGGATATCTCTCCTTACTCATTCCATCCATATGATCAATCCATTTCTGTCTGTAATTCGTGACCTTATCCAATAAAGGCTGTACTTTCAATTCTTCTCTTATATCCTCATTTCTTATTCTATCAAGTCTTGTACATCCTTTTACTTGTCTTAGGATCCTCATCTCCGCCGTCTGTATTCTATCCTTCTGTTTTTTCATTGGAGCCCAAGTTTCCATCCATATAATATTGTGGGAACCGCCATAACATTATACATTTTTATCTTTGTTTCTTTTCTAATTTTATTTTTGAATGTTCTCGGTATTGTTCCACACACCGTCTGAAATTTATTTATTTTGGAGTCAATATCTCTCTCCACATTGTAGCAAACATCACAGCCCAAATATTTGAAACTAGACACCTGTTCTATACTTTGATTTTCTAAAATAATTTTGGATCTCACTGGATCCCTTCCTCTAAACGCCATGGTCTTCGTTTTCCTTACAGAAATCTTTAGATCATATAATTTAGATATTTCATTTAATGCATGCATAGATTTCTGTAAGTCGTCTTTAGTAAATTTTAAAATCTTAGGTATTTTAAAATCCAAGATAATTAGTAACTCAGAATTTTAAGTGATATTAAAACACGTGAACTTAAATAAACTCATCAACTCCACTCCGAGTATTAGTGAGATATAAAACGATTGTAATTATCTATACACTGTTAGTGCAAAATTATTCAATAAACTGGAGCAATACATTTAAATGTATTTATAATGACATAAATAATATAAACATTCCTGAGTATCATATTCAACCCTGAGCGAACCGGTACAAGGTAGACGATCGTCCAGCCAGTGTAGGGGTAATATGTGGTCAGCATGTCGGGTCCCCAGCCGTTATAGCTGGTTTTCTCAACCTCGAGCTGCTTCTGATTGTAGTTACTCAAATGCCTGACGATGCTGGGTGGGCACAGGTCCCATACTGGCGGAACGTCCATGAGAATATTTCTTCCCCCCATGGAGACTCGAAGCAACGCAAGTCCTGTAGCTCAGCGCCAAAACTTCTTGCCTTAACCACTCGGCTATAGCGTGGGAATTATTTATTTCCTGTGGCTTATAATATAAAATTGATTGGCCTTGTTCATTTGATACTCAATGTGGCATTACGAAATTGAGATGGGCACTATAATCTTTCCGTGGGTTTAAAAGTTATTTATTTTTTAAAATCCAATGCAATCGAGGTTTTGACCTTTAGCTATTCTCCTCCGTGCTCCCCAATATAGCACTGCTTTTATGATGGGTTGTATTTCATTTCTTCCGCGATCATAGTTTTACATTTGGCCTGCGTCCATCTCTGCTTCTTCGTATAGTGGATAGGATATCAGGGCTTGCTTGGTTTAGGCAAGGGGTATGGAAGTTTCTAAAAATTAGCGACGATCATGATATGCGAATATGTCCAATGTGCGGGAGAAATGGATTTTTGGAGGCGATCGACAAGAATATCAAGAAGGGATAAAGTCAGAAAGAGCACAATAAGAGAAATTATGGAAGTTGAAAAAAAAATGAAAAAATAGAAGAAAAACGTTTGAAATGGTATGGACACCTCACAAGAATGGAAGAATAGAGAATACCAAAGAAGATCCTTAATTGGAAAGCTAAGGGAAGAAGTGGAGGAGGCAGATCTAAAGAACGTTGGATGGATGGAGCGAGGAGAAATATGGAAGCTAGAGAACTGAGGGAAGAAGATGATCTAGACAGGAGCCTCTGGCGACAAATAATTTTGCGTTGAAGGAGAAGCACTTTATTGTGGAACATTCCTAATTTAAAAATAGTATTATTATTATTATTATTATTATTATTATTATTATTATTATTATTATTATTATTATTATTATTATTATTTTGCCTTTAATCTTTTTTCAAATGCCCCAGGTTTGTCTTTCGACATTCCTGGTTTCTCTCCTGGCATGGCGTACTTGTAACCCACTTCTGAGGTTGGGGCGCCTGGAATGCTGGGGTTACGTTTCCCCGATGATATGATGGGTGGTGAAGATGATAATGGTGCGCCAGGAGAGTCCCTAATCCTAAGCTTAACTCAAGATAAATATGAATGATGATGATTGCGATGGCCATATGATTTCGGGGACCGTTTGGGCCTTACAGTTTTCCTGACATTTGTCTTACAGTTGAGGAAAAACCCCGATAAAAACCTCACCCAGAAAAACTGCCACGACCGGGGATCGAACCCGGGCCCGCTGCATGACAAGACAGCACGCTACCCCGAGACCACAGCGATGGACTAATAATAATAATAATAATAATAATAATAATAATAATAATAATAATAATAATAATAATAATAATTCAAACTAATTAATTCTATTTCCATTCTATTCTTTATACAATCCAAATAATAAACAAAATTCCATCTACCAAAATTTAGTATCCAAGCAATAGCCATTAATATTATTATTATTATTATTATTATTATTATTATTATTATTATTATTATTATTATTATTATTATTATTATTATTATTGTTATTCTTATTTTTAGATGTCAGTGAAAAGAAATTATTTTAGTTTTTGTCGAGTTTATTTAAAAAATCGCCCCTGTGCTCTACGCAATCTGAACCGGACATTTCATTCTGTAGCCAGATGCCTGTACCATTTGGCCAACCATTGTTATTTAGTAATGACATAGTAAGTTAAGAAATAAGACAAAAAGTGTCAAGAAATGGATTAGATGAAATACGCAGGTCTTCCTCATTTCTGTAAGAAAGTGCGGCATTGATTGATACAGCACATCTCTCTGGTGTTTAGAAAGAAAGGAGAGGAAAAAGATGAAATTATTGGAGTTCCAAATCTCTATCCTACTCCATCTTATTGAGAGGAGAAAGGAAAACTTGCATTCGATTTCTTAGGAAACAACGTGTCATTGTAGTCCGTTCGATTCTATAAAAAGAAGAAAATATATTTTCACACATTTTGATATATATCACATCTTTCACCTGACTATAGGTGAAAAACATAAATATATTGGACAATTATTTTCCCTATTGTACAAGATAAATTAAATAAATCAACTTTGAAAATACAAACTAAATCTCATTTTGTAATTACGTAATATCTTGTGACTTAGATATCTCATTCAGATGGTACGACAAATAAATAATTTAGTAGTACAGTAAAACCTGTCTATGAAGGAACATGACGGTTCCTTAAATATATTTCCGTCTTGGCAGTTTTCCTTCTTATAAAGGGTTCCCAAATTACAAGCTTGAATTTTCTCACGCAGTGTAAGGGTTTTACATCCACGCTTTAAAGACATAACGTATTGACTGAAATACAAACAAAATAGTGTATGTAACACAGCACAGTTTGCACGGCAACGGAAAACAACTTTATTACACAAAAGCGAGAAGGAACTCAACTACAGGAAGACTGAAGAGTTTTCTAACTCCCTCGCAGGTAACGTAAGCAGTCAAGGAAAAGCGAGGGATTCCCCGCTGTCACACATAAGCAAGGGTATCCCCGCAATACAATGGCAACACAAGAGGGTAAACCGATATAATGCAGAAAGCGTCATATGCAGAATTCTCACGTGTGGTCATTAATACTGTAATTAGAACGTGCTTAAGAATAATTTTCCGTCTTACTGAGGTAATAAATTAACTATTGGTACTTTAAAACCATTCCGTTTCCGTGTTATGAAGTTTTCCGCCTTATACAGGACGAGTTTACATATAAAATCGTACCGTTCTGGAGATTTTTTTCCGTCTCTACAGGTTTCCTTCTTATAAAGGTTCCGGCTAAGATAGGTTTTACTGTAATTGATACTTCTTTCCTATGTCACTTCTTGGCAAATGTCTATGTTTTCTTTTCGCTTTTAAACGGTTATAGCTTTTAACCTTTTCACTGCTGAGATATTTCCAGCCTTTAAAACCCTCCTTGCTCAATGCAGGGAGAAATATGGAAAAAGTTTATTCAGGTTCCTAGGAGATGGCAGTATATGCCTGCTTAGTTTGAAAGCAATGCAATACGTATTATATAACTAGCAGGCGTTTGGAGTTGAGAATGGATATACACACCCATAGCACAGCAAGCATTTTCTTTGCCAACGGATATACCCGTTCGTAGCAGTGTAACGGTTAATGATTTAACAGGTATAAACATTTAAACACGTCAATCTTAATCTTAATCTTCTACATCATCATCAAGGATTAGACCTGCTGGTCTGTTCCTGGATCTTACAGCATTTCTTCGTCCTAATGGTTTGTAATGAAGAATCTGTTTCGGAATTATATTTTTATCCATTCTATTGATGTGGTACATCCATTCATCTCTGTATTGTGTAATTTTATCTAATAGTTTGAATATATTCAGTTCTCTTCGTATATCCTCACGTCGCCATTGGTCACTTCGTCTTAATCTTAGAAAGCTAAAAATACCTCCCCCTAATCTTGTATGGGAATATTTTTCTCGCGTTGTATAAATTCCGATTTAGATTATGTTAATAAGCACAAACAAAATGGAAAAGAGGAATGTGTTCAAAATGGGATTAAGAGCACAAGATAATTTCTTTTTCAATGCCACCAGGTTGTCTTTTATGGCATTTCTGGCTTTCTTTCTTCCCTGGCATTGGCGGAATTGTAACGCATTTCTTAGGTTGGGCACCTGGAAGGCGGAGTTACGTTACCCCGATGATAATATGGGTGATAAATGATAATGAAGCGACAGAAGAGTCCGTAACCTAAATTCCAGATCATAAGCTACCACATGAATAATTTACTTTAAGAAAAATCGGTCTGACCGAGAATAGAACCCGGAAAGTCATGAACTGTAATCAAAAAACGATGACTACACCCCATGAAGCTTATCACAAGTTGAAATATAGTGTAATATACGGGGTGCGGCACGAATCAGTTAACCAATGCACATGGAAAAAAACAGATTGGTTGAAACTGGGATTTGAATACGGGACCTTCAGAATATAATCTCATACAATAAAAGTAGTGAGATTATATTCTGTAGGTCCCGTATTCAAACCCCAGTTTCACCCAATCTGATTTTTTTCCTTGCAACTATGTGCCGTACCTTGTATATTAATTAATAGGGTGTAATAATGGGAGTATTTTAGTGTTAATTTTTAAAGAATGAAGATAGGAACAGCTTTATTACAGTTTTGTATTTTAAAGGAATGTGATATATCCTTTAAAATACAAAACTATAATAAAGCTTTAAAAATTATCAACCAAGTTTTTAAACCATCAAAAGTGCAGAGACACACAAGAATGAAAATCTATAAAGTTCTCGTTAGACCCATAATTTGTTATGGCAGTGAAGCTTCGACCATCAGAACTCAGGATGACCGTCATATTACAGCCACGGAGATGAAATTTCAGCGACGAACTGCAGGTTATAGCCTTCTAGACCACCAAAGAAATACAACAATAGCCAGAGAGTTAAACATCGTACCTATATCTGAATACCTCCAAGAATATAGAAACAATTGGCTAGCCCATATTCAGCGCATGGATCGTCACAGAATACCAAAACAAATTCTTCACTACATTCCTCAAGACAGAAGATCTGTGGGTCGACCTTTTCGGAGATGGCGGGAGACCGTAACGGGCCACTAGGCCTAATACTTGAAAGGCAGATGATGAGATAGGAACAATTGAAGACTAACTCACTGGCACAATCGAACCCGTAGGTTCATGGCCGCGCGGACATAAGCTTTCCATATACATCCCTATCCTGGGCTAATGTTTTAAATCATTCCCCGTATAATCTACTTCCAACAAATCATAGTTAATGTTATTCTCCCACCTCATTCTTGATCTGCCTGGTTTTCATACAAGAAGCTTCCATGCACCTGTTCCATCCCCATTCGTGCCACAAGTCCTGCCCATCGCAGTCTACGAGACTTAACTGTTCTTATTATATCTGGCTTCCTATAAAGACCATGTAGTTCATTGGTATGTAGTCTTCTCCATTCACCTGTCTGTTCATCTCTCTTTAGTCGAAAATTTTCCTAAGAATTTTATTTTCAAATACTCGTAAACTTCTTTCCTCCCTTAAACTAATAGCCCATGTTTCGCACCCATATAATATAACTGGTAGAATAATAAATGTTATATATTTTTAGTGTAAGGTTTTCCGAAAGGAGTTGGGACATCAAGAGTCTCTGTAATGCATAATAGCACGCATTTCCAGAATTGAGCCTACGTTTAATTTCTTTGTGCATCTCATTCCTATTTGTGATTATTGTTCCTACATATTTGAATTCACTTTATTGGATAAAGTCACGAATTACAGACAGAAATGGATTGATCACATGGATGGAATGAGTAAGGAGAGATATCCATTGTTAGCAATAAATTATCAAGCAAGAGGAAGACGTGATGTTGGAAGACCTAGAAGACGCTGGGCTGATGCATTATGAAGTCGGAACGGGCAATTGCCTAATCCCTGGAGTGATGATGATGATGATGATGATGATGTATTTGAATTCAGCCACTTCCTCAAAATGTCCATCATTTGTCATTATCTCTCCTTTTCCATTATATAATGTATTTCTTCTATGTGTGATGATATATTAAGTTTTCCAGTCCCAATTTCTTAGTGTTACACAATAGTGTGTGCGTGTTGGCCTTCAGTATCTCCTCGCTACTGAAGGCCAACATGCAAGACGCTTAGATATTTAATATGGTTACTGAATTTATAATTATTTTTCATTGCTGGAAAATCAACACTTACTTACTCACTTACTCACTGGCACTATCGAACCCGTAGGTTCATGGCCGCGCGGACATAAGCTCTCCATACATCCCTATCCTGAGCTAATGCTTTCCAATCATTTCCTGTATAATCTACTTCCCTCAAATCATAGTTAATGTTGTTCTCCCACCTCATTCTTGGTCTACCAACTGGGCGTTTTCCTTCTGGCTTTCCTACAAGAAGTTTCCATGCACGTCTTTCATTCCCCATACGCGCAACATGTCCTGCCCATCGCAGTCTACGGGACTTAACTGTTCTTATTATATCTGGCTTCCTATAAAGACCATGTAGTTCATTGTTATGTAGTCTTCTCCATTCACCTGTCTGTTCATCTCTCTTTGGTCCAAAAATGTTCCTAAGAACTTTATTCTCAAATACTTGTAATCTCCTTTCCTCCCTTAAAGTAAGAGACCATGTTTCGCACCCATATAATATAATTGGTAGAATAATAGTTTTATATATTTTCAGTTTAACGTTTTTTGAAAGGAGTTGGGACATCAAAAGTCTCTGTAATGCATAATAGCACGCATTTCCAGAATTGAGCCTATGTTTAATATCTTTGTGCATCTGATTCCTATTTGTGATTATTGTTCCTAGGTATTTGAATTCAGCCACTTCCTCAAAATTTCCCTCATTTGTCATTAGCTGTCCATTTCCATTATATAATGTATTTCTACGTGTGACCATATATCA